>BJBW01006489.1:1479-17746 GCA_004320125.1 Scolopax mira
TAGTATAGGACAGTCGGGTACCTTGCTGTTTGCATGACAGCTAAATCAGCTGGTACCTTCTTTGTGAGCACTTGAGAATAAACTTAATTTCAACAGTGAAGTAACAACAGTGACTACAAACGGTGCCTCAAAGAGAAGCAGATAAGAAAATGTAAACTTAAGATACCAAACCTGGAATGATCCGACCTACCGGTGTTCAACAGATAGAGGGAATAGAAAAAACAGAGCCAAACAGAACCCAGTGACCCTGGACAATGCCTTTCCTAACTTAAATAAGCAACAACCACGGTGCAGAGAAACAACTGGCGAACTCTCACCTATACTCTAAATATGTCTAGCAATGAAAACACTGGAACAGAACAACAAATGTTACTCATAAAAGTGGACTCAAAATGCTTTTCCTTTTTAAGCAAGAATTTAGAGAACAGACCATTCTGCTGAAACAGAACTTCTAAACTAACCAAGCGGGGTCAAGGAACAGTTCTTCGGGAAGAACCAAAAAAGGAAACAAAAGGAGGAAGAGCGTTTCCTCTTTGCAGAGCTTTGCTTCAGCCTCCAGCCCTGTAACTGTAGTGATGAGACAAACCTTTTCCTCATCTCGTCACAAGAATGAGAGGAAATGTCTCTTCCTCACAGTAGAAAAAAAAAATGCACAGCCAAATCATCTACAACTTAGAGATGTACGTTTGAAATTAAAGCAGCCTGCACGTTCATGACGGACACATACTTTATACACAAGTCCGGAACAAGAGGTTATCTATGAACACAAATGTCCAGCAAGACACTAAAAAGAGTTGACAACTGATATATTGCGTTATGGCTAAAAGTTATTTAAAGATATTTTTTCAGCTATATTAACAAATATATGTTTTACATATACATCCTATGAGAAGTGTTCACAGCATAACCATGTCCCAAATACAAATTGCAAGAGCATAATAATAGGTAAGCTACTTCAAACTATACTTTAGTTGCACGTATTTTATTATTTAATGTTACATACACAAATGATACTCTACAGTCACAATATTTCATGAATGATATTAAATATTAAAAGCCTATGAGGAAAAAAGGCATAGGGTTTTAAATAGGAGGAGAGAGATGAACACTACTGCAAAATGTAAAATGGAAAAAATAATTGTAAGAATATAGTTGTTCTTTTTTATTATTAAAACATGTCCATCCACTAGTGAGAATAACTATTAACTTGCTTGGCAAATGGTTGTATGTAACTACCAGCAATTGCGGTAAGAAATGGAAGCATTTTTCTCGTTAGACAGTAAAGAAACTAAGGAGCATTGCAAATGAGAATAATGCAATTCTCAGAACAGGTAACACATTTTGGGGAATAATGATTTCTAGTATGGCTAGAAACCAGACAGCCATCCTAACTCAAAAAGCCGGTTTTAATGGTTTAAAGCTTATAATGTTTGTTTTTCTTTCCAGCTGTCTAAATTAAGACACTTTATGATTTTTAACCATTAAACCGTGTATCTTGAGATTACAAAGACAACCAGAACTTTTTAGAGTGGACTCCAGGCCCACGCGAGACGGGCACAGCAGCTAACTTCACCAGACATGACCTTTAGAAAGCAGTATTATTCACCCTCTGCTTGTGGGCGCTTTGACACATTAGCACTTTGGGAGATCTCCAGGCGGTATTTTATCAGCAGGGCCCATCCAGGCATGATGTGCACTTTCACAGTACATTAGCATATCCAGAGGAGGAACACTGAGGACTGCAATGGCCTTTCCTCATAGGACAGACCTGAAATGTGAAACAACTTCAACTGACATTCTCACTGACATCCAGGAGCTCCTCTGCATATCCAAAATTCATCAGCATGTAAAACCGTAACACTGAATACTGAAGGAATTAATTTCCAGTGCCACTTAACTATTAGCACTCTATTTTTTGACCTGATTATAACCTTATAGTCTGAAGAGTTCATCATCTTAACTTTTTCCTTCTTACCTTGCACGTTAATAAAAACCAGTCTATATTCTACCTACAAGCTAAATACTGAAGTTCAAAAAAAGAAATCAAATGTATTTGACAATGTAAACAGAAACCCTGCTTCTCATCTTACACCTGTACCGACTAGAAATAACCCCGGTGAAGTCAGTCAGCACAGGTACACAAAGGGAGGGGATCTGGTCCAAAGAGTAACATAACCCTTCAGACACAGACACAACCCAGCAAGAGAGCGAGCCGATGAACTGATTGGAGGTCACACAGAAAGATGGCAGAGCAGTCTGGAAGAGATTTTTCCTCCCTGATTGCCAACCACTTCTGTACCCAATGTTTCTGGTGGTCACTGAATCCTGGTTGTCAGAGCAGGGGATTTCTCCCTTGCACTTACAAATGCACCTTGCCAACAAGGTAGGAGGGCTCAAATCGCAGACAGTGGTCTCCAGTTACCTCAAACCATTCTGTAGGCTGGTAGCTTGGAGTGTAAAAATAGACCTAACTCATTATTACTAATAACATTTCAAGTTGCTTCAAAATATAATGTTCAACTGTTAATTATTAAAATTTGTGGGTTTTCCTTTTTCCTGTTTAAACATAGCAAGTAAGCAGAAATATGGGCTACAAGCCACCCTCAACCCCTTGTTCCCAGTCACTTTTATAAATGTCCAATTGGCTGCACCAGTTTCTGAAACACACTGACTCCTGAGGAAAGTCTGGTTTCAACTTCATTGGCACATTTTTCTTAGCTGTAAGACACAACGTAGCTCACTGCTTTAAAAAGGAATGACAAGAAGGATTCTTCACCTGTAAAGTATTAGGCTAAGAAATCTGGTTTGGTGATTACAAATTCTGAGATCTGTTCTTTCAGATCTGGATGTGGCTTTTTCAAGGATATGCACTAGTAGGAACCCAAGAGGTGTTCTTTAAATAGTAGATGCTAAGCAAGCCAGAAGAATTCCCTCTTACAAAGAGGCGATCAAACTGAACTGTCTGTATCCCAAATGTACTTCCCAAAGGACGCACACTAAGAATTTACCTATTTAGTTTAACATTTTTTAAACCAAGCCTCTTTTTATAAAACCTAACTTTTCTTAAAAGGCATTTCTATTAACATATAACAGTATAATACATTTCACTCAATTCTACAGTCATAAAGAATCATGTTTACATTATAAAATGTTGGTTAATGCTCCATAGAAAACAAACTTGAACCTGCACACATCAATTTCAAAATAAAGATTGCAAGTTTATGTTCGATCTTCTTTGTTCTGCATCTTTGTCTTTACGGTTTAGTGCTAAGTGATGAAGAAGTTTATCTCATATGTAAGACTGATCTATTTCCTCCACAAAACATCAACAAAAGGAGTTATGGGTCACTGAGCCAAAAAATTAAATGCTGTAGTGTATATCCAACAATGTTACCCTTCCCTAGCAGACATCCTGTGGAAAAAAAAACAAAACAACTAAACAAATACAACTCAAATACCTAACCAAAATAAAACATTCAGAAAAGAACAAGATGAAATGTAGTCCCACACTGCAGGATGAAAGGTATCTTATTACAGCTTCAAATCTTTCATAGCATCTGCTTGAGTATAACAAGAACATGCAGAGAAAATTTATGGTATTTTATCATGGATGGCTTGGGGAAGGAAGAGGTTTCTCTCTGAGGTCGGGCACAGGGAATTATTAGCTTTTTTCTTTCCATTCTCCAACACACATTCTTTTCTATTGCTAACATCCCAGTCATTTTGCCTACACAAAGCTGACTAGCCAAAGCAGCGCTAAATTATGGTTAGCTTGCACTACAAACGGGCACTTCAGTGGAAGGCACACCATTTTTTCCAGGTCTGAATATATCAAAGTCACATTCCACTCCATATTTGAGCTGAAGGTTTGCACCTGATGAGTTTCAAGCTCATTGTATGGATATATGACAAACTGGTGCAGTTTAAAGGAAAACAAGGAATATTTGTAATCGTATTGTGTTTCCCCCTACTACTGTTCTACCTTCAAGGGTCTTTAAGAAAAAAAAAGAGACTAATCAAATAATATACCTATGTACTTCTTATTATACACCCAATGACATCCATCATGATTTTATCAAAGGGAACAAGACTGTATTGTAAAAATTAATGATATTTTCTTGAAGCTGTGTCTGCAGTGTTCTCAGTTCAGCAGTACTCATCCAGCAGCTCAAGTCAGAGCTAAAGACAGATAGATACTCAGAACAGGACATCACCAACCTCACAGGAAAAGAGTACTGGAAAACAGTTTGGTGAAAAGCTGGGGGGAAAAAAAAAATCACTTAGTAACCAAAGAGAGAACATAAAGATCAAACATATGCCACCATCCAGTTCATCCTTCTTTAAGCCCAGTAGGAATTTAAAATAATTCCTGCATATTGAATTGGACAAAGCTGTAAGCAACTTCATCCTCGTTTGAAGCAGATTTAGAATAATTGCTGTCAAAAAAGTTGATAGCTTGAATGGCTGCAAGCACAAAACCACAAGTGTCTTGCAGTCACTGAAACAGGAAAAAGCTGAAAGACATCATATGACGTGTCAGGTAGCTAGAGACATCAACAGGAAAAAAAGGTACAAGTATTTGTAGCTAAAATTCATTCACTAAAAAATACCTAGGCCTGAAGTCTTCTAACTGTAACAGGATGCATTAATGAGAATATTTATCATATATTAAAATAAGACTTTCTAATAATGCATTGAGTACACCAAAGAGCAACAATCAAGGAACGATGGAAGGAAACACACATATACTCAGCATCATCTGAATAGTGATAATAAATAATGAATTAAAACTATGCTCGTCAATACTGCAAGATAAGGTATCAAACCTATAGTTCTACTACGCATCCTGGAATATGTTTCAATCACAAAAGAATTACCAGTCCACAACACAGTAAAAGAGAAAAATCCAAAGAAAGCAGAAAATCCAAAATCTGAAATTAAAAATTGTTGATCACTTACTCTATTTTTCTAATTAGTATTTCAGCTATTTAATACACTTAAATTCAGGCAGGAGACAAGCAATTCTCATTGCTTTCTGTCCTGATTTCAAATGGGATACAGTTAATTTTCTTGCTAGTGGCTGCTGGGTTTTCATATATAAAAGGAATGTCAATAATGCATATTGTTTTACATGTTGCCAGGTGATGTTTATATCAGTCAAGGACTTTTTTCAGCTTCCCATAGAAGCTGAGTAGGAGCATAGACAGAACAATGGAAAGTCCAAGATATTCCATACCATATATGTCAGGGTCAGCATATAACTGGCGGGTGACTGGGGGGGGCAGGAATACACCATCGCTGCTCAGGACAGGCTGGGCAACTGATGATCAAGTGGTGAGAAAGTATTGTTTTATTTTATTTTGCAGATTCTTTTACCATTATTATTACCATTTCCTTTTCTGTTATTGTTCTATTAAACTGTCTTAATCTCAACCTATGAGTTTTTCTCCTTTCCCCTCCTTTTCTCCCTCATCTCCATACCCTTCCAGAACGGAGAGGGAGAAGTGAGCAAACAGTTATGTGGTCCTAGTTGCCTAATGGGGTTAAACCATGGCACCTGCCAAACAAGATCATCAGATCTGTAAATCCTTTTTTATTAGAATTCCCTTTTAAATATAAATTCCTTGTGACATATTTCTCTTAGTGTGTAGTAATATAGCAATGTGCTTCTATACAGATCTATAAGTTTGACATGAATTCTTTAAACTAGATTAGTATTTTAGAAAAAACAGTTTTGAAAGACACATCATTTTTCCAGAGAATTCCATCTGATACAAACTTTGGACCTTCTGATTGACAAGACCAAACTTCAGCTGTATTAAGATGAAATACAAATCTAGTATTTTATAGTCCGTTGAGAGGGTGGAAATGAATAAGGAGGAATAGTAACAAGCTTCTGCATGTATGAAAGATGTACCACCAACAACAGCCTTTTGTCACATCACTACCAAAGAACTACACTCTGCTACAATATCCCAGCCAAACTGATCTCATTGTACTAGAATTTTTCAGAGGGTGAGTTCTGTGGCAATAGTCTATCATAGCTCATACAAATACTTTAATTTTCAGAAGAAAGGGAAAAAGAAAAATCTTTCTTGCAATTTGTAAATAATCCAATATAAAATATTAATGTACCATCAAAGGCTTGATTATTCAGAATTATTCTTTGTTAGTACTTTGAAATTTGAAGTTCATTTTGCAGTAAATGTGCTTACTTTAGTGTAAGAAAGCAGACTGTTTAAAAGCGAGCAACCGAAGACCTAAATGAAACTAAGCTTTAAGAAATACATAAAACTTACACTTTTTTTTTTTAAAGTCCTGTCTTTTCAGAGTATATCTTTCTCTTTAATTTCATCCTCAACATTATAATTCTCAGTTTTAGAACAAATACCTCATGCTAAAACACGTATTCTTCATCTTCCAAGATTATTCCTCGGAGTCCCTTTTTTATAAATGCTGTTACTGTAAAACACTGTCAGTGCGTGGCAAAGGCTGCTGTTATAACCTGGGAACCAGCACACACGAGCTCAGTGAGCCCCTAAGAACTGCCCAGCAGTTACAGTTTAATACAACAACAGTCATGCCCTGATGACCAAGGCTTGATTTAAGAAAACAGTAAAGCACATGTGCAAGTGCTTCTCTGAGTTTTTGGGTTAAGAAAGAAGAAAAAGGAGAAATTGGTCAGAAAAGCAAACAAAGTCAAAAGCACCGACAAAAACTAGAAAGCTGTCAACAGCGTAAGTTTTGTATAACAGAGGTGTAGAATTAAAGCAAGAGTGTTCAAATTTACCCACGTACATCTAAGAGAGCCTCCTTGGATCCATGTATCTACCAAATGATAATTTGTTCAGTGTGCTCTAGCACAGCAATTTGTATTTAATTACAGTTCCACAGTTATTCCTTATTTAAGCTATAATGCTCTCCAGGCAGAATGCATCTCAGGTGGTTTATGGCATACCAAGGGATGAAAACCATGCTGCTTCAAGCACCAGAAGAGCAGCAAAATATCCTGTGTAGTAACTGCTACATTACTGAAATGGCATCTTTAAATATTACTTTCATATACTTTGACTGAAATTCATACATCACATGAAATCAATGAAGAGTTAATCAAAAGTTTAATTTGCATCTTGAGTCTAAGCCTGCAATAATAATTTAATATCATTGAAAATGTAATCAATTTCATAGGTGATAAACAAGGGGGCAAAGGGTAATATTATCATAAAAATACAGCAACTGCCATATTCAATCCTTTGGGATTCTTTACATCCTGCTATACTAGACACTTATGGTTTACCTAATCAAATAATTTTAGACAACAGCCATAACTGAATGCTCCAGGAACAAATTAAGACCCATCAGTGTGCATATGTATAAAAACATTCCCCACTTCTCTGATCTGTGTCTTAGACATTTGTTAAGCCTTGAAGCACAAGGTTTTGTGGCCTTTCCAACACAAACTCAGGGCACTTCTGTGGTAATTGACATTATTGTTAATATTTCCTATTCCAAGTAAGTGTATTGTTTGTTAGTGAGGACAACATGATCCATGTCAACAGTAATTGACATTATTGTTAATACTTCCTATTCCAATTAAGTGTATTGTTTGTTAGTGAGGACAACATGATCCATGCATCAGCACATATAAGCTATGGAAGATATACAGTGTCCATAGGAATACATTCAGCTGATGAGTTCCCCAAAATTAAAACAGCTGTTAACAATGATGAAAACTTCCAAGTCTAGAAAAAACTCAAAAGGCATTTTACAATTCCACAAAACTCCCATTTCTTCCAAACAATGAAGAATGCTAATTAATATGCTTCTGAATTAAATGTAGCTCAAAATCACCTCTTTGAAGCTGGTCTTAGGAAGTGAAACACATCTTCAATAATAGAGACAACAATAGAAAACTGAACCAAAGAACAAATAAGAGAAGCACAAGGTCTCCCAAAAAAGCAGGAAAAAATACTCCGTGCTTCTTTATCACCTTTCCCTCACAAGACCACATCAGTCCTTCCTGCTTTCAACCAAACCTCATTTCAAAGCAAACTGTTCTATCATAAAGTTTGCTTAGAAAAAAATGTGCTTAGGAAAAAATGGCAACAAAATTACTATGTCTTGTGAAGTTTCCTTAGAAAGGAGATCAATTTCATGAGGTCTTGGCAAAGCCACTTAACCAAACAAGATAAAAGCTAAAACAGGAAAAAGAAATTAACAGGTTTATGAGACAATAATAAATTACTAATAGCACACTAAGCGCAGATCTATATCTAGAAATAGCTGATGGCTATGGGATTTCTATTTCATATTGAAGTCCAAAACAGGAGTCCCTGATCTCTATGCCAAGTTGTGTGGGAAAACCAGAAAGTTTTGGTTGTCTCTAATATACATCTGCCATAATTAAAAATGTATGCTGTCAAAATACCACAAATGCCACAACAAAGTTGTTGTTCATGTGTAGGTAGTGAGGATCTAGTTCTGTTGATACACGGACCCACCTGCATCTGGGAGACCTCTTAGTATCCCTAAAAAAAAAATTACATTCTGCCTAACATTTAGGCTACATGGACAGCCCTGGACAGGCCTAGCCCCTGAATCAACTGTACAGTTGAGGAGCTGCAAGAGGAGGTCTAAATGAAAGGAAAACAGGAAAAATTTCTTCTTTCATATACTTCTTTTTAAACTGAACCCTGAGTAACATTTGCCTTCTAAATCTCAAAAACCACACTGCTTCACAGAACTGCTGATCCATTGTGGAAGAGTATTAAAAGATGTCCAACTACTTATGTAAAGACATCCTTTTTGCTGTCACGCTCTGGATTTTGTATCTCCTTAGTGTGTATAAACATGCGTTCTTCTCAATTAGCTTACACAAAAAGGTAGACCAGCTTAATAGAGTGAAGGACCCTAAGAGATGCTGATTTTTTTCACATTTCAAATGCAAATTGTTTATTCAACACCATGATGCCAGGCCATAAGGAAACCCTACAAACACATTTCCACAGCTAACTTTTGTATGTACAGAATGGTGTAACTAAAATAAAAAGCAACCTAAAAATGCTATTTTCTTAATACTGCAGGAAAGTAAAATAAAATATGTATAAGGTCATTTGCATAATAAATACAAAAACAGTATTAAAAGGTGAAAGTTTCTTCTAAAGTGCCCTATGCATTCTCTTCTTCTAACTCCATGAACATCACACAATGCACATAAATCAGTTATAAAATCCTAAAAAAAATTTCCATCAGGATAGTCTCTGTAATTTTAACAAAGGATTAATACAACATTAAAGAAGCAATGATAATGTACATTGAAATTGTGCTTATTTATTGTCTTTCAAGCTTTTATATTAAGGTTTAACCTCAAAGTTTTGTCACTCAAAATAGTAAGAATAAATTTATATATACTTAAATTTTTATGTAAAATAAATTTTAAAAAGACAGCATCATATCCAGAATTTTTGAAAGAAAGAAAGTTTCATTACGTAGGAGATACAATTTGGCTGCAGTATTCTAACACACAATAAAGAACAGAGAGGAGGGGACGTGAATACCCAAGCAATGGAATACTGTATTTCCATTGCTTTATAAACAAATAAACTGCATTTCCAAAGATAGAACAAAAAGGAAATTAACTTTCTGATAAAGTTATTAAATGAACACACAGTGTTCACTCACAGTTGAGCTTCATGACACCACAAATCTTCAGTACTTTGCTTCTGCTGCTCTTCCTCCCCCAAAAAAAAACAAACTGAGAAATGTGAGGATATGAATCAATAACTCAGCTTTCTTACGTATTTTCTGAAGATCAAATATTCAAGAGACCCTGAAATTTGCTGGGCCAACTGCAGGAAATGTTTTTTCAGGCATGCATATTCAAATTGCTGCTTTCTTTATAAACATTAATGGAAATGTTGATGCTTCTATTATACAATGGAATACAAGCTGACTTAATAACAGAAAAATACCAGGTGTTCAGCTGGCATTAGAAACTTAGATCTTTCAATCTTTCAAGATGATACTTCATTAAGAGCAAATTTCAGTTTTGTAATCCAGCAGTGAACACCAAACCTCATACCAAATTTAGTGCATAAGCTCTGTTATACAGTTGAACAACATTTGTCTTCTGTAATCATGATTCTCTGTGCTTTTAAGATTTACACTAATTAAACTAGAAAAGGTCACACAACAGAAAACGTTCACAATTTGGGCAAGAGTTAATGACAAAATCTTTCCCATCTATCACTAATCTTTTATAAATAATAACTGTCACTTTGACAGAGTCTGTCTGTCAGCTCACTCATGATTATACATAAGAAGCTTCAGCCTTCATCCTTGGGAAGAGTTCATGAGCTTCGGCTTGCAAAACTCAGCGAGAAAGAGCCACAAAAAAAGAGGAAGAGGAAGCAAAACTACTCAGGACTCCTCTGTCATCTGCTCAGGAAACAATTCCTCTGCAGTTTAAGAACTCCTTCAGATTTCACTTTAACAGATTTCAGTATTGAAATTCTGGAAGAAAAGCATGTCTATTTTTACCAACCATTGAAAATTAGGTGCAGTGTGACCAGGGCCATGACAACTTTTTGTGTGTGTTTCCTTGCAGGTTATCCGATAACATTGTTATTCCTCCAATTTTTGAAGCCTGAAGACTCTACACAAGTCATCCTTCCTCATCCCATACCACGTCTTGAAGAAAAACAGGACTAAGAAAGCATTCCCTATGTCTTCAGACTCTGAGGCCAGCCAGCTAAAAGGCCCTTAAAATATCTCTGAATTTACAGATAGCTGATGAGAGTTTGATCTCCTTTAGTTCAGGTAGGAATTTGAAAGCATGTTGAAGCTTTGCCCTAATATGCTGAAGTCTTTCCTGAATCTGAATAATCCTGTAGCCATAACCTAGAAAACTGTTCCCTCTCTGAATTGCCTCTTCTCCAACTTTTCTTATTATATGGAAAACTTTTTTCGCAAAGGCCTGTTCCCTCACAGGTATTTAACGGGTGATTTAAAAGAAATAAAAAGATGAGGAGAAAAAGGCTCCTACCCATCACATCACAGTGGACTGCACAGGATCAGGAGAAAGCCCGCATTGCAGCACAATGCTATCAAACCTTTGGCCCTTCAAAGGCTGCAGTATTGCCTTCCCTTCACTGGAGGAGGTGAGAGCTTGGGGGAAAAAAAAAATAATAAAAAAAAAAATCACACAACCTAACCAGTCTGAGAACAGTGGGCTTAAGAGTAAGTGTTCAATCAGCAAAGATGCTGACAGAGCAGCAGATGAAAATAAAATGCTTTCAGAACCTTTCACAATCTATTTCTGGATAAAGTTCTCAGCTTCATATGGTTTTCTGCCACTTTGAACTACACCTTAATGTAGCTACCCCCTCAAATGGTATTCAATATATCCTACACAAAGAAAAACTACAGAACGTATCAGAAAAAAACAAATACTTTTGAACCAAAGCAGATGTGCTTTGTGCAAAGGAAACAAACTTATTTAAAGGACTTACTTGCTCCTTGACATAAAGGAGGACACCACAATCTAGTATCCTGCATAAAGAAACCGCACCCAGAGGTGGAGGAACTAACAGACATACATCAGTATATATAAGTAATCTCCAATAAACTCATTTCCAAGACATTCACGCGATAGTTCTCATTCAACAAAACCCCACAATCAGATTGCAACTGCATTAATTTCCCTTGCCATATGCAGGCTTTCAGGATACATTCCTCCTCCTTTTTAATCCTCATCTGTTCCTTTTTCCGTTAGCACACTACAGATCGCAAAGGCCACAAGGAAGCATGCAGGAATCAAAGGAATTTTCAGTCTAAAGACAACTGGTACGAAATGAACTTCAGAACTGCAAGTTAAGAGGAAGCTGGGCAAATTTAGTGTTTGACCATCTTCAGAAAATAGAGCATAAGCTTCCTGTGGGAAAGCTTCTCCATAGTAACTAAAACAGCAATCTGAGCATTGACTCCCTGTCAAAAAATCCTTCAACATAAAAACAGAGTACAAAAGCCTCTCAAAAGCAGAGATTTCAGTGACCCAAAAAGAGGACAAGAGGAGGCTCCACTAAGCACAAACAACTTCAGTGCCATTTTACTAGGAAGGGAATGATAGACAGAAATATATTTTAAAAAGATTAAGGAGCTATTTAACACATACCAAATAACATTATTATGGCAACTCACAAACTGGTGATTGTGCTCCTCCAACAAGAGGTAGGATCAATTACAGATGATCCTCAGCATTACTATCAGGATCACAGCACTGTCCAGCCCTTAAAATTCTGCTAAGCTTTAAAAATTGATCTGAAACTTTTCACGTGGAGTCCTTGCCTTAAGTTCTTATTATTAAAGTCTTTTAATTTCAGTCAGAACAACTCCACTGTTTCATGAAGAAGGACAGTGGAAAATATCTTGTGCGGTCCTTGCTAAAAAGACAGACTTTTAAAAGAAAAGTTTCAAAGACTGATACTTCCAAGAAAGGGTGTGGGGCAGTTTCATATAATGAAAATGCCTTCTGTGATCCTCTGGACAATTTCTGAATGTGGCTAACATATCTTTCAAAAGATACAGATTGATCATGTTCGTTAAAATGTAGCTCAAGTTTTGGAGCTGAGGACTTAAAGAGCCTTGTCTGACAGAGCAAACCTTCCTTCCCACCCCACGAGGGGGTACCACTGAAAACACAGACACCAGCACAGAAAGCAGTCGGAGGATGAAAGGAGAAATCCCACTTATTGCTTCCTCCTGTACGCATCAGAACAAGGTATCATTAGAACATATAATTTTGCAAATATACATAGTAGGAATCTGCCTCTTAAAGAATACAGGAACACTAGTGTTTCTAACACTGGATTCCAAAATTCTAGTTAAACAATAATCATTCTAAGTGTGATGATCAGTCTAAGTGTGCCATAGACTTTATCAGGGTGCAACACTTTAGTGCATCTCTATCAAGACTAATCACATTGGGCTTTGCAGTTTTTCTTAGGATTCACAGCATATCAGAAACACTATATACGTGCCAGTCACCAAACCACCCCAGGAGCAAAAGACATGGTCACTACCATTAATGCTGGTGCATCCTGTGGAAGGTTAGACAATAGCAAGGTCAGCAGGGAGAGTAAGCTCACTGTATCTCCAACTTCCCTTTGCCGCCCTTATACGGGGAGTCAATAAGTATGAAAAAACACGTTGCTATCATTTTCCCTATCATAAAAACCACAAAGGAGTATGGCAGTAAATGACAAGGGGAAATAGACAATGGACAAGGACATTGCCATAAAGCTGACAGCATGAAAGTCACATCATTTCTTTTTGTTTAGTATTTTGTATATTGTAGCAAGTTTCCCTAACAACATAGAGCTGAGATTCCTGCATTTACATTACCATGGCTCACCAAATCAATACAGGCAAATCTTAAGTTTTTCCTATGGTATTAAAGAAGAATATTCAGAATTGTAAGTGGAAAAAAAAAAAAAGAAAGGATATTTGACACCAAAAAAGGATCCATTTCAGCCTGCTTTCAGTTGCATCATAATGTAAATCATACTTAAAGTACAAGGAATAATAATTAATCTTGATTCATGAAACGCACTGAAAGATAAATTAGATGTTCATAAATTAGATATCTCCTGAACAATCAGGCATTTTCATCCAAAACATTGTGGGATAATATGAAGAGAAATTCTTTCCATTTATTATGAAATTTAAAAGAAAAAACCAAAAACACAAAAAAGCACACCACAAGCCACTGTATTTTTCCCAAGCTCATTAAATGGAGTCTTGAAACAACTGTCCAAGCTTCAAAGAATATTACTACATAAAACTCTCCTAAAATTTTTTTCCTTACTTTCAAGTAAGAAAAGACTTATTCCATTTTAAAATTTACTAACTGAAAACTTTAAAGGAGCCAAGAAAGCAATGTGACGTAGCATAAAATCATAAAAACCACAAATAAATGGCATAACATTTTCAACATAGCCATTTTTTGAAAAATAGCCTTCCCCAACCAAGTATCTACAAAATAAAATCTTGATGAATTTTCCTTTAAAAATCCCTGATCTTTTCCTGCTCTATAGAATTTGAAATAAATATCCTTAACTTCAAAACAGTCCATTTTTGTGAGGCTGGTTTGAGTCTCAGGACAGCAACTGTGTGGTATTCACTTCTCTTTTTGTTGTTTTCCATTTCCAAATATATGCTTTGATCCCCTCGGTCTTGCTGGTAGAGCAGTCGCCTCACACATACAGTCTCCCTTTGAAGCCTTCCAGCAGTGCCAAGAAAGAAGCAGGCTGTGGCAGCAGGCTCAGGATTCTTCAGTTATGCAACAGATTAGATCATTATCAACATAACTGGATGCCTCCAGCAGAGAACAGAAACTGGGAATTCAACAGCAAGTTCTTCTTTACTTTTAGATTTAGGGACGGCTGCCTGGTCAGTTTGAAAGGAGGAAAAATTTACCTGGGAGTAAGAGCTGGTCATATCAGAGAAGACTGCTATTTAAGTGAAAAGCTCTATAATAAATGGCTGTCATATTTATCATTCAGTTCTGCTCCTTCCTTGGCAAGAAAGTTCTCCCATTCATTTGTAACTGGAAAGAAATATTTGGCTCAAACGGATGCAAATAATTTAAGAAGCCAATTTTAGCCACAGAAGAATCAAGCGGATTTTGTTCCTCACAGATGAACGACCACGTGCCAACAGGGTGCAGAAGAGTCTGGGTTCTCACATACCTGCAGAGAGAATCCGTGCATCTCACCTACAGCACAGTCACTTCCCCTCAGTCTGGTGCATGAGGATGCCCTACACAGCTGTCACATTTTTCTCCTCTCTAGTTGCTCCAACAGCTTTTACACGATCAATTACGTAAACTGGCTTTTAAAGATGCTTCAGTTCAGATTTCGTTTCAGTTAAAGAATAAAGCATTTTCTAATCAGTTATGAAGTGAAGATACAGATTTTGAGTCTGCATATACAGCAGAGAAACATATACAAGGCATTTCCTTAAGAAATTAAAGTATAGCTTCATCACTGCACAACTGCCACATCCATTTGTGTTCTCCTTACAGCTAATTGGGAAAGAAGTGTTACACTGTAGGAAATAAATCCCTTGAGTCAAGTTCTGACAATGAACGCATAGTAAGAAGGAGAAATTATATAATTCGGAAGAGATTAAACTATTTATTGTTTGTATGTAAGAATTCAGTCACTGAGGCTAACAAATGCATGTCAAGATAAACAAATGCAGGTTTTAAGGAGCCTAACTACAAGCTTTTTTACTTTCTACAAAAGACATTAGGAGTATTTACATCTTGGATGCAGGAATAAGTACAAATCACTTTAATATAGAAAAAGCTATATGATTGCTCTTAATAAGAGATAAGAGAAACTACTCTTATAGTGCTTTAATGTGTGAATTCTAGATGATTATAAATTTGTAAAATAGAAAGCCCCACTGCTGAAGTGGGGCTTTGCTTTACAAGTTTCCACAAAATTAGCACTGAAAAATGTTGTGTGTCTGGTTTTATTACAGGATAAACGTAGTATTAACAATAACGTTACCCAATAAAATAAGGATTATTATGTATAGCAGAACGTACATGAATAGTGTCATTTGTTTACAAATGCACATTATCATTAGATAGTAAGCAGCTTAAAGGAAATCTATGGATCAAAAGCCCTGTGTCTTGAACTTTATTTGCAGGAGGTATTTTCCAGACATGAGGGGTTTTTTGACATTTTATACCACTGAAAACTATTAAGGCAAAGGAATTATGAGCTTAATAACAAGCTCTTAGAACTCACTTGTTACCATTCTTGTTTGACATTAGCACTGAAGAATGAGAAACCCACCTTCTACTGTCTCTCATGCAATCATACAATACTTTATTGTACAATATGACTCTTTAGAAGCACAGACCTAAATAAAATCAGGTGTTTAACTGGACTGCCTTCATCTCTATCTTTATTCAACAGTCAATAATAATAATTAAAAACTACACATGAAAAGAAAATAACTGGCATTTCCCCCAAATCACACCAGAAGAAAAAACACTGATGAGTCGTTAGTAAGCAGGACACAAACTATGATCCATAAGTCATTGCTTCAGATTTAATTCTTAAGAGAGAAAAAGTTCCATCAATAACTGAATTTCACTGAATTTTTTTACAGTTAGAAGGGACCATAGAGAGCATCTAGTCCAACTCCCCTGCTGAAATAGGATTGCCCAGAGCTAGAGCATGTCACTCAGGAC
>BJBW01006489.1:17833-138562 GCA_004320125.1 Scolopax mira
TGGAACCTCCTATGTTCCAACTTATGCCCGTTACCCCTTGTCCTCTCACTGGCAAGCACTGAAAAGAGTTTGGCTCCCTCCTCCTTCAACCCACCCTTTAGATACTTATAGGCACTGATAAGATCTCCCCTCAGCTTTCTCTTCTCCAGGCTAAAGAGTCCCAGCTGTCTCAGCCTTTCCTCATAAGGGAGATTCTCCAATCCCTTAATCATCTTGGTTGCCCTTCACCAGACTCTCTCCAGCAGCTCCCTGTCCTTCTTGAACTGGGGAGCCCAGAACTGGATACAGTATTCCAGTTGTGGCCTCACCAGTGCAGAGTAGAGGGGGAAAATGACTTCACCCTAACATAAGACAGTAATTCAAAGTCTTACTTTCTTACAAAAATGTAACATTAAATTAAATATGTCTTTTCATTTCTGAGTATTTTTGTTACGTTATGTTCATAAGGAGGGTTTAAAGCCATGACCAGTAACCTTCAACAACTCCTGCAGGCAGCGAAGTCCTGCAGAGGACAGTGAGTGTGTCAGACTACATTCCTAAGCCATCTTCTACACCGCTGCAGGGTGCAAGCTCTGGTGTCCACAGAGGGGGCACAGGGAATGGGACCTTTCTGACTGAAACAACAACAAAAGACTCATGAAGACACAATTCAGTCACTGGCAGCATCTTAAATGACACGAATATCTCAAAGCAGCTGAATTTGCTTCTTTTTTTCAAATGTAATTTTTAGGTAAATTAGTCTACAACACTAAAAAAAGGAATTGTCCTACAATGAGATAATGGCAGAGGAACCAAAGGGTGCAAGAACAATCACCACTGCTCCTTTCAGATTACAGCTCAGATACTCAGCACCATGTCAAAAATTACGTCTGTGCCTCAGCTTTTATAGCAAATCAGGTTTTCAAGTATGTTCCCCCTCCTCTGCCTTTCATATTTTACCATTTCTTTCTTTCTTTCTTTCCAGCCCACACTCAAAAAACAGAAGCTCTGTAAAGCAATTCCAGTTTAAGCCCAAAGGACATTTATCACAAGATTAATTTTCATATTTGAAGTATAGTAGAAAAAAAATACAGAAGTCTAAACCTATAAAGAAACAAAAAATAAAGATCCAGGGGCATTTTTCATTAAGGAGCTAATAAAATCGTAAAAACATTTAAAAAAAAAAACCAACACCCACCTTCAAAACCCACTATGACCTTGCTGTTCAGTCACATCCTGCAAGCTGACCACTGCAAGAAACAACACTCATTTTCCCACATCTCTCATCACAGGCCAAATGACAGCTCCGACACTGGAAAGGGATTGGCAAAATATTTCATTTCTTTTTAACCTTGGCTAGGAAAATGTGAGAAATTTAAAAAAAATAATTAAATAGCCATGCTGTTCCTGGACACTTCATAATTTAATCCTACATCATACTTCTACTGCAGAAAACATGCAACAAGATTAAATGTCTAAAATGAAGCTGGATTTTAAGTCTATGCTGCATCACCTACATTCTCAGCTAACAGGACTATAAAGAAAGATTATGAAAGACACTCCAGTAGGTGAAAACAGAACAAATAAGCATGCCCTTGAGTTCTCCCTTTGTATTTGGTGTCATTTCTTTAATATTTTAAAAATCATCAAAACAGTAAACACTAACACAGACACAACTGAATACACATGCTTTGGTGACAGGTGATGAAAATTACTTGAAAGAGTGCCTTTTTGTTTATGTGCTCATTTACATTCCCCTCAGGAGTAATGTATTAGCAATGTCGTTGCTATGAACAAGTGGTATATCAATAACGATAATTTATTAATAAATACTTCACTTGTTCCATGAAGTTAATCTCCATATGCACCCATGGGGCAGGAAATTATTAGCCAGTATTCCGCATGGCGAAGCTGAAGTCATGGTACAGACTGTCTTAGTCCATGCAGTGATTCAGGTGTCAAAGCCATGAGTAACCATGGTAAGAAACCCTGCCTCCTAAATCTACTTTCTGATCACTGAATTTTGCCAAACTGAATTTTGCCAACGTATCTTCATTGTATAGCAAAGTAATTCTGTTACCACACAGAATCCAGGAGGCAAGAACTTGAGAACTAGTTAAGTTCTAATGAACTCTCAAAGACTGGTTAGGAGCTCTGCATGGAGATCTGAGCGAGTTCAGGGTTTTGTGCAGACTTCTTCGACCTCAACTGTCAACTGCTTGAATGTGCTGAATGTACTGATGACAAAATCCTCAGAGCATGCATCAGCAGCAGCCCACTGCAGGAACATCATTAGAAATGTTCCAAAACCAACTTCTGTGTCTGAATAGTTCTTTCCTTTCCTCAAGTTCCTTAAGATTAAAGGAAACTAATGGGACAAATTCTGGTGAGCATGGAAGAGTTGTATATTGCTGCACCCAAGAACATCCATTTGTTCACTTCTCAGTCGACTGAAGACCATTCAGCTGAGCTTCTACTAGTTCAGTTGTTTTTTCCTAAAGGAAACACTCATTTCCACTGTCTCTCTCTAAAACAATTAAAGACATCGTACAACACTGATAGTGCTACAAGTCTATATTTCACAGCACAGACACACAAAACCAAAACCAGGTTGGCTGGGGCTTTGAGTAACCCAGACTAGTGAGAGCTGTTCCTGCCCCAAGGCAGGAAATAGATGATCTTGAAAGTCCCTACCAACCCAAACCATTCTATAATTCCAAAACACTGCTCACTTTCACCATGTATTTCCATCTTAAAGCTGAGCAGACAGATCAATCTGTCTTCACAAAGTGACACGTGTCATAGCATGCTGTTCCGTAAGAGTTGGGCCAATACAGATGTTACTAAAAGCAAAAGAAGAGGGCCTGAAATAGCAATAGGAGCAGATAAGCTATGAAAACCATACAAGCAAATGTCAGTCTACAACATACTTGCAACAAAAGATTCATTTCGCTGTCTTCCACATATGCAAAAAAGCAACAAGTAACATATTCCTCAATAAAAATATTTCTTGTAAGCCTGGATGCAGGATTAAATAGACAATATGAGATGAGCCGTTCATGAAGTGCTTCAAATTACATTTTCTCAGTCCTCACCTTGTCTTGTGGGGAGTTCTGCTGAGCGCAACAGGTATATTCTCATGTGCTTTGTGCAAGGGTGCTTTACAAGATCGACTCGGTTGCTGGCCCACGATTTTACTCGTGTTCAGGAATCATGCCAAAGCCAAACACAAGAGAGCAGTGCTTAATACTGAGGCCCTTCAGCTGATTGTCTAGATTTCTTATTGCCACTCTAGTAGTCAGTAGCACCGGACAGACAACCTCAAAATCACTACCATAGAGCTCAAGAACTATTTCTTATAGAGATAATTATTTTCAGAATGAAAGTGAATCAGGTATATTGCTGATGATAGTACAAATAAGCAAAATAACACAGGAAGTACATGCCTTTCTGTTCTAAATATATCTTTTTTTCATAAAGGGATATGCTTGCTCATATGCAAGAGAAAGGAATGAAATTGGAGGTCCCTCTCCCTTCCACTGCATACCAGCTGGTGGTACCCAACTCAGTGCACACAAATAAAATGGGATCCCACAAATCTCATCTCCTAAAAGAGATGTTCTCAAATCTCTCATTCATCCCCTACCCACAGCAGCCAAAATCATCATTAGCTTCTAAGAAAAAGTTATTTGATGCCTATGAGTTTATATAACATTGTAAAAGGGGGTACAAAGACTATGTGCCACTATATTTTAAGTTCTTGCTGTAAAAGACTACTTTTTAGACTTTCCCATAATATTTCTTACTATATAGATATAGTTCTCTCAATGTCAATAGAGCAGTACTTGATATGACTTTCTCCAAAGCAAGTCAACCACAAAAACTACATATATAACATTTAAAAGATGCAGTGTGTCAGCTTTATTTCATCTTCTCTTAATTTATGAATAATTCCTGAAATTTGAGCAATCCACTATAAGAAGACAAACAACAGCTAACAACAGGAATTTCCTCTACACAAAACCCTCCTTCAGGATCCTGGGAGAACGGGACAACCCAGTGCTTCACAAACAGACTCCAAATCACTGAAGCAAGTGCAAGCTAGATGGGAAGAGTTAAATAAAGCTGCTAAAATTCAGCAGTGTTGCAAGCTATTCCAGACTACAGTTACTATAACCTACACTGGGTGTCCTCTGCATAAGCACCAGTGTGACTTTGTGGACTGCTGAGACTCAGTCTGTTGCAACTGGCATAAGTTGCCACAGGCGAGTAATCACAAGAAACTGACCTTGGCAAAAGCACATTTTACACTTCACTGCTGTTCAACTGTGTTATACTAAAGAGAGAGCAAGTGAGCACAAGCAGAAGGGGGAGGGAGAGAGAACAAAGAGGGACAGACAGAAAGCATACAAGTGATCACAGCCATTTTCAGCTTTACCTGCATTTAAGATTTTAAGAGAAGCACATCACCCCCAGCACACATCGGAACTTACATGTCATTACATCATTTTTAACCCAGTGCATTTTGGGGCTGGTTTTTTTTTGTGGGGAGAGAAAGAAGGGAGATTAAGTACTAAATTAGGAATTAATACCTCAAAAAAATATCCCAACAAGGCCAGGGTGGAAGTATAGAAGAAATTACAGCTTCATATTTACCTAGCATCAACTTACTGAATAAATGGGGATTTTTTAAATTGCTCTTTCCTCCTGCTTGGCTGCAGCTCTTGAGAGTACATTTTGGAATCAGCTGCAACAAATAGATACTAAATGTATTCCTTGAGTTGTGCAGCAAGATATCCTAGTCCTCATTTTTAAAGTTTTGGCTCAACTTTAACTTTAGAGGCTCTCTCAGGAGCCCCAGAGCAATTTGCCTGTAGTAATATGGTAGAATTCCCACCACTGCAGATATGTGTCTGTCGTTTCTTAACTGTCTTTGGCCTCCTCTGGTTTGGATCAGTTACCTCCTGTCAAATCTTTTTCTTAGTTTCTGCATTATATTTCTTTGGTATTGATTACCATATCTCCAGAGAAACAGGATCTGGCAGAGCAAGATGGCACAGGATCCCATCATTAGCACTAACCCACATCCTGCCCAGATTTCACAGCAAGTTTAACACAAGAATCTAACCTTGTGGGCATTCTGGGTTTCCAGGACATTCGGTGGTTAAAGCAAAACATGCACAAGCTTTGTACAAGTTCCAAAATACCCAATCACTCTCCACTTGGGAAGCGCACAAAGTATACAAGTCTAGACAAAATAAAATAAAACTACATGCATTTTCTATCTCGGTTTCCTTACCACTCTTCAGTCAGTGACCTCAGCATCAAAGCCCTCTCAAAAAATTCCTACTACATGCAGCTGCTTTTCCAAATCCTGAAGGATGCTTCTCTCTTGTGTAGACAGTTTCTCCATTCCTCATCTGGTTCCATAATTAACTTAAAAACCCTGCCACAAAATCCAACCTTTGTTCCTCTCAAATATCCAAACCTTTTACATCTCTGTCTTCACACAGTCTCCATTCCTCTATTCCAACCCCTCTTCCTCAATTTCAGTCCTCAAAATGTCATTACTACTGGTAGGCCGAAGAAAAGTGGCCTCTTTGGGGGCATGTTATTACCTCGAATAATTCCCATCTGACTGAGAGCCATGATGGTTTAATGACCTCCACTGTCACTGGCCAGGGAGATACAAGGCTCAGCCCTGACAGCAGATGGTTCATTCACACATACTGACGCTCAGCAATTCAACTATGATACGATCACGCTTAGCCTATAAATTATAAAAACAGCAATTCTATGAAGCATAACTTAAAATTTCAAGGGACCCGAGTATTTCCAAGTCTGAACTTCAGATCTGGGTCAAAAAGGTGTCAGCTGTGGATCTGCAGAATTTTAATCATCTTGTCAGACAGTAGCTCTCTTTCTCACAAATAAATGATATCTGGAAGGCCCACAAGCATGCTTCAGGACAGCAAGGCAGGACTCTGTCATAGGGGGCTGGATGGGTCACCAAAACGCTCACTCCTCCTGTGCAGTATGTGAGAGACTCTTGTAAGGTCTATGCAGACAGCAAACTGATGACTGCTGTATTTTGCTAAACGTGCACTTGGGCCCAAAATCTAATTATTAATTTTTGTTTTGTTGACTAAGTCTCCTACAATAATTTTACAAGTTTTAGTAGAAGAAAAAAAAAAGAAATTGGAAAAAGTGCACTAGTTCTACAGTAAATACTGCAGGCCTTCAGGTTTGGCCGTGATATGGTCACCATTTCTCATAATGGAGCACAGCAAAAGAAGGAAAAGGGTGATAAGAAAACAAGTACCTGAAAGGTACTCGGGAAAACTGAATATTTATTTTTACTAGCACAAAAGTAAGCATACTTGATATATCTACTTTAGACTGCACACAAGAGTACCTTCAGCTGAAAGCAAGCATTTGACATCTAAACAACAGGTTATTGAATTAGCCTCTCTCTTTGCAGTGGTCTCTCACACCACACCATATTTGAAGGTATGTATCACTCAATGCTGAATGAGCCATTTGACTTTCTAGTTCAGAGCCTGGGATCCCATTTTCAAGTAATTTCTCTCACTCGGAAGAACAGAAACATTAACTGGATCTTCCACAACCAGGCAAATAATTACTAGCATGCCAACTACTCTGGGTACCTCACTTCTCTTCCACTTCCTTCCCCACCTCTTTCAGCTCAGAGAACTCCTTGAAATCAATATACTTCCACAAAAAATACCAGGACCAAAGTAATAAGTAAAAATTACTAGTAAGGTTTAGCTCTAGCTACGTATATGGATATTTATCTACACACACACATCAACACATACATATATATAATTACTATATGTATCCAAAACATCATGATGTTGTGGTATCATATGGCTGAAATATTTCTGGCATGAGATTAACTTGACCAAAGTATTCCTCCTCTATTGGCAAAAGATTAGATAGTTTGAATTACATTTACCTTTCTGGAACTGTTTTCAAAAAAAGCCTTGTCTAGTTTAAGCTTATCCAACACAACATAATAATATCCTTGATGTCCAGAGAGTCAGGAGATTCTTCCTTTTCCTTCTAGTTGTGAATATTGAACGTTATCTACAAGAAAAAGAAAGTGGGGGGAAAAAAAGTTTGGCAGGCAGTCCTTTGTGTTCTCCATGGGTCAGTATTTTCAAAACCCTTAAAAACACAGCACTGACCCCGGAAGATCAATCAACCAATTGCTATTGAGTTTCCAGAAATAATTCGAAGCTGACTTTGTTCTTCCCTAGGTATCTCAACAACTTGGCCCAAGGATTCATTTTTCCATGTCAGAAATTCTGTCTCTCTCTTCACTGTCTTAAACACAAAGGTTATTGAAGTGAAAGGCCTGATATTCTTCTGCTTCTTTTTTTTTTTTTTTTAAAAAAAACCAAACTTCATGTACAGTTTTAATTTTCTGCTTTAAATACACTATCAAGGAATTTGTAATTTTTTGTTTAAACTTACTTAAGAAAAGGATTGCAATTTCTGTGCTGTGAAGTGCTAATACACTTCACAAAATCAATAGCAACCCTTAAAACATAAGTAAAACCATGAAAAACATAAAATACCCTTTCTCCTTTTAGACATTTCAATTAATTAACAGCTACCAGTGGATAAGTTAAGTATTCGACAGCTTTGCTGAATAAACATGTTTTAGTCTAGAAACAGCAGTGAAAAGTTCAACAAACTTTATTCTTTGCAGTGTTCTTCTAACTCTGGGATTTCCACTTTTCTAGGGAACACCACTTTTTCCGCGTAGCACGTCGAACACATAATTTTGCTGTACAGCATCAGCTCAGCCCTTCTAGCTCCTTCAGTCACAGCAAGGAAACTCACAAAAGCTTTGCCTCAGATGTCACAGGCATGTGTGTGCCTCTCTCTCGGTACCCAGGCCACCGTGCCAATATGAAGGATTAAACTTTTTCCAAGGTTGAATAAGCCACCATCTGTCTATCTTGTGTGGCGCTGTGCGCCATCCGGGAGACTTGTCCCTTAGAGCATGTTTCTACCATATGTCACTCCTGAGTGATCAGTTATGCCAAGACATTTGGGAAAAAATGACTAAGTCGAGCTGGAAAACCCTTTCCGAATTCCAGAGGAGGTTTGCCAAGCCTGTATTTGCAAATAACTTTGCACCCACTGATTTTTTCATTTATTCTATGTAACAATAAATAACCTTTACCCGAACAGACTGCACAATTCCTTGGATGATGTATCTGCCCTCCATTGTCCAGAACTCATGTACCTTTTTAACAAGCTGAGAGACTCAGGTAGGACACACCTTCAGAGAAAATACAAGGAACTTTTACAGAAAAAATGTGACTTTTATGATAAATAAGTTAAGAAGAAAGAAAAAAAAAAAACAGAAGCAAACAATGCATTTCAAGAAAGACTCTACTTGGTATTTTAAAGCCACAAAAAACCAGCAACTTTTTCTAAGCACTCAACTAAAAACACCTACAGCAACTGAATGCAAGGCTTTTTCCTAGTAAAAACAGTATCTGAAGCACTCACCTGCATGCAAAGCCATTGCCTAAACTAATTGTTAAACCACTGATCTATCATAGTTCATGCAATTAGAATTTGCCTAATAAAGAATATGACTCTATCCTATTTTAGATTTAAAGAACCATTTTATGTTCCAATTTCTCAATTATTAAATTAAAACTCAAGCCAGCATTGTTCTTATGGCCAGCTCTAGGTGCTCATTTACATAACTGACTTTCAAGGGCACTTGGTTACACAGCAATTAGTACCTGCAAAGAATCTACCAGATCTGCTACTTAATGTTAAGGAAGACATTCTTGAAAGCAGTAAAAGAAGAGAGAAATTAGTAAATTGTGATTACAACCTCCCTGAGTTTAATGTGGGAAAGAAATCTATTCCCAATGCCAGTAGCAGAAGCATTAAAAATCAGAAGACAAATTATAGGAATTATGATTTAGCGAAAAAAGTGAGATGAGAAGCAGCATTCAAGTGCAAGAGAGAATGTTCACAGAAGTCTGTGCGCCCTTTGCCTGTGTTTTGCCTTCAGTATGGACAATCATTTTTAAAAGGGGGAAGATACGAAACAAGAACTAACTAGAGACTGTTGAGATTTGTAGAACAGAGGGCAACAAAAAGGAGAAAAAGTTCATGTTAAATGAAGAAAACAAGTACTGAAAAGAGATTGTTATTAAAGGAAAATTAGATAAATTAGCACCTCAGAATGGATAATTATTTTTTTAACGTATCTAATTTAAACAGTCTTCCTATGCACAAAGAGTGGCGCTTGCATATGTGAGGATATTTCAATCGGATGATAGGTGAGTAACAAGTTAATCTATGAAGTAATAAAAGCCTCATTCTGCAGCATGGACTTGTGAAATGGGAAGAAGAGAGAGAAACAAATGTAGAACAGCTAGCTATGCAAAATTGGACCTACATAACACACCTAACAATTTTGCAGACAGCCTATTTTTTCAAAAGGCTGAGCTCCTTCCTGGCCCACTCTGACAGCCTGAGGCATTCCCACTACTCAGCCACGACTGACTGGAGATGCTGGTTCTACACCACCAACTCTGTGCTGACCCTTCTTATCCCAGCAGGAAGCCTTTAGACTAATGTGTGTCTGCTCTGACTGATGTTCCAGTTGCTCCTTCCATCCATTTACAGGTGCAAGTAATCTTCCCTTTAAGATGAAACACGATTTGAGCATATCACTGACTGACTCAGAGGACTGCAAATGGGGACAACAGGAAGGGAGAGAAATTTGTCAAAATTGCCTTAATTAAGAAGATTTTTATTCTGGATGAGCATTTGCACTATGCTGGTAAACAGCCTCTTCACAGAAGGAGCAGCTATGTAGCTTCTGCAATATCATCTCTTGCCAGAACCACAGCAGAAACAATAGTTTCTCCTACCACAGTCATCACAAAGATCCTCACATATCTGTAAGGAAAAACCATGAAGCAAACAATATAAAAGGAGACAACGTTAGAACAGGAGAAAGATTAATTTTTTTTCTTTCCCTCTACGTTCAGCTGAGGAGGCCCAAGATCTGTCACCTGTTTGTCCCACACTAATGTAGATATACAAGCAGGAATTCTCTCAATCTTTAGAGAAATAATGTTTTTTAGACTGGTTTAATCACTGTGAGTCCCTTGGAAATGCCTGGCACACATAGGCAGTGTTAATTTGTGTTCCACTTCAAACATGCATTAAGCCTCAACACTCACTGCTGTTCTCACAAACTTTGTAGGAAACTCTCCTATGCTCCTGGAATTCATAAGCCTGGGATTCTAACACACACGCAAAACTATTCCTCTAGAAATAAATTCACTCTGGCACAACTAAATATTTCTGTTACATAAATGCAAAACTTAACTGAAACATCTGCTGATAAATATAAGACTAGAACACAAAAGGCAGCAACAGTGAAATTTATTTTCTCAGGAAACCTCATTTAGAGGGGCTGACTGTGGAGACAGTGTTTACAGACAACAAAGGCTCTCTGAGCACAGGGCCAAACTCGAAGAGTTGTTATGTTCTCGGAGCCACCCATCTGCAGGGTATTTCATATTTTCCCACATTCATTCATCAAAGTTCATTCCCCAACAGAGACAGGGGGAAAGAGTTTCTTTCACTGACCAAGACGTAAGGGAGAAAAATACAGGTTGGTGGGATGCTATCAAATGTCACTAGAAACTGCAAAAGGAGACGGTTGTCTAATAAATAAAGTCCATTTTGCAAGTGCTGTGGTACAACATAAGAGTTTGTTGCTCAAAATGTTAATGCAATATTGAAACAAAGTGCAGTCTCTTGTCAATAATCAGTATTCATGAAGTAACTCTCTCAAAGAACATCTCTACACGTGATGTAGAAGTAGCTTAGGGTTTATTGCGTTACCTTTGGTAGGGCTGCAAAAAGAAGGACTGGGAGGAAGGTTTGCTTTTTTCAAGCACAGAGATAAACCGGTTTTCCTCACGTATCTTTCCTCTTCTTCATTTCCCCCCTCCTCCACATAAAACCCAAGAAAATCTGCCGTTGCTTTAGGTCAAAGGAAAAACAGGCCCAGCTGCCGTAGGCCAAACAACGTACAGGTTTGCTATCTCCCCTGCTGTTTTGGCTCGAGCTCTTCAGACTGGAAAATTCAGAAGCACGATCTCCCAAGCTCTATAAATGCCAGAACCATCTAAGAGGAAAATAGGACAAGGCCACCCCCAGGCAAGTTTGTACTAAAATCTGCTGGCTGCAAGGCAAAAAATACAGTAAACATCACATAGGGACAGACTGCTCCTTGGAAAATATTCCACAAGAACAATATAGCTTCCAAAGAAAAGCTGCACTAAAGGGAGTACTGGAAGAATAAAAAAAAATTTTAAAAAAGCAATGTTTTAACATCCTTGTGAGGAGTTAGCAAGCTAATGGCACACTCAACGACAAATTGTGTGACAGGCAATATGTTTTTGACATTAATCCAAAGAAGAAACATAAAAGCAACATTGAATGTTCTCTACAAAGCCGTAACAAATTCAGTATCCTAGAATAGTTCTGTAGTTCACTAAAGAACTTCCACTTTTGTCTTGGCAATTGACTTCATGGAATAAAACAAGTAATAATAATTAAACTGTCGATATCATCATCTTATCATTTCAGGAAAGACAATTTAAGTTAAATTTTTTGCAGTCCTTGAGAGACGAACTTTGCAACTGATTACTGTATCTTTTAACATGCTCTATACTGACTCAACCTAGAAAAACAAGCCAAAAACAGAAGTTGAAACATCCTTTTTCCTGTGTAGCTCCAATTCGCAGTAGCAAGAAGCTAAACAACATGCTCCCCACCAGATGGCTGAAATAAAAAGAACACTCTTTCTGATTAATTAGGAAACAAATGAATCTGCTGTTAGCACAACAAGTTACCATCAGGAAACCTGGGCTCTCATCAAACTTTGGTATTTGTGTTTTCTCTGCAACTGTCTTCAGGACCATCTCAAGATTTGTCTCTCATTTCAGAAAGAAAAACATCACACACAAGTATCACACCAGACACTGTGTAACTGAAAAGGGTATTGGCCCTTTTCACAGATGAATAATGCTGCCGGAGAGAGACATTTGCTAGAAGAGAAAGTGTCCATCAGGACTGAAATGAAGGTCTCCTACTGCTGCGAGGAGTCACCCCAGGCAGCATCATAGGTAAACCACCATATCAGGTCAGGGTTTTCAGTGAGCAGTGGAGGCTCACGTGTGCACACTCCAGCTGGTCCAGGAAACGGAAATCCCCCGACCAGATATAGCACAAGGAGCAAGGATGCGACAGCCCCGGAAATGGAGACCAGCCCATGGTTCCCTGACGAGGTTGCCAGGGATGAATGTTAACACCTCAAGTGAAAGTTCAGAACACAGTGCAGGCATGGGGGACAGAGAGGAGGAATGCATAAAACGCACTAAACACGGGCAAGTGCATGCACTTCGAATAGAAATACAATGAATGCACAGTGCTACTGAGGTGAGTGACCTCAGGAAGAAGAGAACTGAGCTCACCCAACCTGGGGAGGTGTGGGGAGTTGCTGCTAAAAGCTTTCGGTATTGCCATCATTCCTCTGCTTTCAATGGAAGACCTGGTACAGCAACATACAGTGTGAGGTCCAAAACTGGGAAAGGGGTATCCCAGAAAGCCATGCCCTGCTGCTAAGATGAGGATACCGAAGCAGAGAGCTCCCAGCTTGCTTTGCATGAACAATTGCCTTTTTGCAGCAAACCTGGAACCTGCTATTTCAGTAGCAGTCATTAAAGGGCCACTTCAGGAAAAGCTGGCAATGCACTGAGAAGGAACCTGCTATGTTTGAGGGCTAAAGCACAATTTCACTTCCTTTAGTGACAATATGAGTGTCTCAAAAGGCATAATGCCTTAGTGAGAACCCAGGGCTGCCAACAAACCCACAACACTACAACGATGTGTGCAACTGAACCTCTCAAATATACAGAGACGAAGGAAATGATGGAGACATTTACCAGAAACTACACCCAAGACTGCTTTTTAAAATCTGAATAAAAGTACTATATCCTCTCAAGTAATTGAGGAAGCTGGGAAACTAAATAAGAAAAATCAAAAAGGCTTCCTCACACATTAGAAAAGGGTTCCAATAATTTTATACATCTAGGGATGCCACTTAATTAAGCTAAATGAGTTTATCTCACTTTTCCTTACAGGTTTGGGATAGTTACCTACTGCAGGAAATACAAGGCTACACAAACTGCAGATGACAGAAAACACTAATGTTTCAAAGTGTACCTATCCATTACATCATACATAAAATTACAGGAAATTTTGGTTTTTTTGAGAACATAGCATCAAAAAGTGGACCCATGTAAGCTTCTGGTAAACACAATAGTCTTTGGTACAGTGTTTTAAGAAACACACCCCACACCCCCCCCCCTTTCCTTATACTCTTACTTCACTTGATGCCCCCCTGGGACTCCTGCTGGGAGAGACAGTGAACAACTGAACTTGTGCATCCTGTTCCCTCACTCACAATATTGCAGACCTCAAGAATATCATCCAATGTCTCTTTTTTTCAGGATCAAGAGTCACAATTTTCTTTGTGACTACATAAGGCTTTCTGTATCTCTTACAACTGCTGCTTTCTCTGATTTTTTCCCATCCTATTGTATTGTTTCTGAGCTGAGGGAACCCGAACTGCATGTGCTATAAAAGATGCTGTCGAGGCATGAACTTAATCAGCAGTAAAAAGGATAATTCTGTTTAATTCTCTATTCCTTTATTAATATTTTCTAGTATTTGATTTGCTTTTCTCATCACTGTAGAGATGTACACAGATTTACATTGCTGTTTATCATAACCTGGTAACTGACTCACTCATGGTAACAGTCAGCTCAAAGCTTGTAATTCTTCAGTAGAACCACTGTTATTTTTCCCCATGTAGATCACTTTCCATTTATCTGCACTGAATGTTACCTGCCCTCCTACTACTCAGCCACAGAACGATGTCAGGCACACCTCTGATTCTTCATGCTTCTCTTCAACCCTACTACCATGAACAAGTATCATCAGCAAAACTTTCTCACATCATCGTTGAGCCCCTTTTCCGGGGGCTACACCAGCCAGTGTGACTATACTGCTGACTGTCAAAAGGGACCACTTATTCCTATCTTATTCTTCCCATCTTTTACCCACATATTCGTCCATGACATGACTCTCCTTCATGCACAGCTGCTCAGCTTCCTCCTGGCAAAGAACATTGTCAAAGAAACTCTAAATGCCACCCAGATCTTTCTGATTCACTTGCACACTCAGCCCCTCAAAGGGCTTCAAGTAAGTTTGGAAGGTGGCACTTCCCTTCACAAAAGGAAAGCTGACTCTTCCCACAGAGTTTGTACTCATTCAGGTAAGTAATATATTTGTAAATATTGCATTATGAAGTAATAGAATTTGAAGTAATAGATGCAATAGATGAATTCTGCATCTTGGCAGACAAGATGTTAGGGAACAAAGGAACTGCTTTAAAAAAAAAATATTTCTGCTTTAAAAAAAAAAAAAAAGGACCCATAAACATTTGCTTATTTTGAAGCCAAACAACCAGGGAATTGAAGGTACCACCAACCTCTCCCCTTCATATATGGCTCCATATGTGACTAAGAAGTTGCACAGGCACAACAACAATTTCACCTCTTTAACTCTTCAGTGAAAACAAGACTTCATTGATTTTTCTAACAATTTTTAATCTGAGGAACAAAATGTAAGCAAATATTAAAAAAAAAAACCTAACAAAAAATTTTCCTGCTGATTGTAGTCCCACACATCTGGCAAACAACTACACCACATCAGAAAATTTTCTGAGTCAGCAAGTTACAGCTTCTCCCAAGTTTTCTCCTTGATCTCAGGCAAATTTCTACTACTCTTTACCAGATTAATAGACTCATTTCCATCCCCTATTGGCTCATTTTTCCTGATCATTAAGTTAATAGCGCAGGGAATTGTGTCCTTCCAGCCTCCCATCCTAGCTGTTTCCTGCTAGTGCACCATGGAGGGCACGGGTACACCCACCTGAATTCTGAAAAGATCTGACAATGATTTGTAGGAGTTAGAGATGGGAAACCGATTCCACTTACTCCCATGTGTTCCTGCATTAAACAGTAACCACAGCCCAACCCTTAAATTTATGTCTGAAATCTGCAACGACTCCTCTCACAAAAGTTCTCTCCTAACATTTATCCTCGCAGTATCTGTAGCACCCTCAGCTTCTTTGATCTCACCACTTCCAGACTCTCAGTATCTGGCTCACTCATGGGAACAGCGGCCAGAAGCTCTGAAGAGCACAGGACAAAAGATGAGTGCTGGTACCCTCAATTTACGTTACATCTCACTCCAAATAGTTTATCAACAAGCTAAAAAGATCAAGAAAGCAGCATGAAGAAAAATTTCAATAAAGTGTGGCTTCATTATTAAAATCTATCTTTATTCAAGCTTTCTTGTTGGTTTCATTATACAGAGAGGCAGAGAGCTCTGTAAACAGATTTGCTTAGTTTCCATGTCTGATGCCAAATTTCCATCCTGCGGAACCAATTTTAAATAGAAAAAATTGTCTCTTCCCGTCTTCTATTCCTCTGTGTCATTCTTATTAAGGATACAGAGTAAAAATTGAATGGAAATGAACAAGTGACAGTGGGGTTCAAATCTAAACAGTAACTTTTTTTTTTAATTGCCAAAAAATACCCAGATCACTTTGATCCATAATTCTTCCTTTCTTGCAGCTTCAGAAAGTTTTTTAACTGCAGGCTGCCAACAATGACCTTGTTATAAACGGGAGTTCACAGTTATTTTTATGGAATTTTGTCTCAGTAACTTTTAGTTCAAGCAGTTCTCATGAAAATGTTTCCAAACCACCAACTTGGCTAAATATTTCCAGTAAAGCAAAATAATCCCCAGTTCCTAAATACAACTCTACTGCTTTTTTTAACTTCACTTTATACTTCAGAAACTTAGTAGGGCTATAAAAATGGGAGAAACGAGACCAAAAAAAAAAATAATCTGAGAACTGAAGCAGCCTATAGTATCTCTGGGTTATAGCAGATACAGAAATGGAAATGGAGATGAGATATGGGAAATAATCTCCCACATATACACAAGTATTAATAGCGATGGCAAAAAACCCAAAACACTTTCATTTGAAATAGCACAGTACTTGCCTAGCAGAAAGCTCTCAAATAGATCCAGCCATTGTTAGCCCATGCCTACAGCCAGAGCTTCCACACTACTATAAAGGACCCCAGAAATGGGAAAGAAAATCTGATGGACTTAGTATTATTATTTTGTTTAGCTTTTTCAGAGAGGGAGCGTAAAGAAATCACTTGTTATAACTCCTTTCATATCTGTGAGATGTTGCATGTTTTATGTAACTATCACACGTTTGGCAAACTCTTCCTACCTACCCATATGTTAGGGAAAAGCTCAAACTGTGGAAGAGAAACCTTCCTCCACAAAGTAAATTTCCTCTTCGAGAGGAACTGTGAGTTGCAGCTATGGCTCCAAGATCTCCGCTCTCTCTTCTCATCGCCAGGACTGATACTTTCACATATCCCAAAACTCGCACATCTGCCTCCCGGGGAAGCAGAGCTGTCTGTCCTGTGCTTCACACGTGCCAGAAGAGCAGCTGCATTGGATCCTTTTGCACCCCAGCACACTGCACAGATGCAGTACCACCAAAGCAAGCCCTCATCCACATATCCAAAATGGCTTTTTCAGAACGCAAGTGCCAGGTGTGTTTGCACAACTGGCCATCACTACTGACCAGGTCCATTACATGAAGCAGAATAAAAGGACACACATCAAGACCCCCCCTCCCCAACTCAAGGGAAGTCAACTGGGGATTAGAACTGCTCCCAGGGGCCAGCCCACACATGGTTCTGCTTGTGACAACTCTTGGTATTCCACCGCAAGCAGATGAGGCCCCAACCTCTGATCTTGAATTCAAACCTCGTTCATCATATGTAAGAAACCAAAATACGCCAGTTCCATAAGTAGCCCTAAAATTGGTGTTTTCCAGCTTCTTAGTGCAGTACAGAGGGAAAATGGCAGCAGCTGTGATGAGTGGGAGCTGCCACCATAACAACCCAGCAGAGGAATGACAGGAGTGTATGGAGAACACGTAGGAAGCAATGGAGAAACAGAAGAGGGCATACCACAAAGCACTAAAAAAGAAACTCTCCTAAACAATGGGGCTAGAAGAGGAATGGCAGTAAGAAAGCAGATGCTGAAAATTTTTCAGGAAGAGTCTGGGTTCAGAAGAATGGGAGAACCTATTCCAGCAAGCAAAAAGGACTTTCTTCCTTGGCTCACCATTAAGACAAATTGAATAAGGATTTCAGAAACACGTTTACAGAGCAAACTGATGCTGCATTTCATTCACCAGAGCTTTCACCTCTAATGTATCCACACAATTTAAAAATGTCTTCCAATAAAATAATAATATCATAAACTCTTACATTTCTTGGCAAATAAACAATAAGCAATCCTCACAACATGGCCCCACCATCAGGCCTCACATTCTTCAGCAGACTCAACTGTGAACTATCTTTTACTTTCAATATGATGAGCAGGGGCATCCTGGTAGAGCTTGTGTGGGACTTGCAAACTGCAGGTGGATCAATTACTTTATCTACTAGGACTGTCAAGTCAACATTTATTGCTGACTTTATTTGGCAAGCTGCTTCACGAGCCTTTACAGCCCCATGAATTGCAGAACAGAAATTCTGTAAAGCAAATATTATACACACACTTTAAAACCAAGATACACTTGAACTAACAAGAACTCAGAGAGTCTGTCATTACAGCAACCATGGCAGGGTTTCTGAAAGAGAAGATCAAGAGTCACTGTTTTGAAAGGAAAAAGTGACTTGTCAAGTGACTGACAGCGAGGTTGGAACAGGATGTTTCAGTGCATCTGTAGAAAATAGTGCTAAGCCCATCCATGAAACAAGAACAGAAAAGGTATTTAAGGGATTAAAAGATAGAGCATTTGTTGTTTCTTAATCTAGAAAACGAATCCTACAAGGAAGTATGATGGAATAAGGGTAGGATGGATAGATGGACAAGAGTAGGCTTCGTTAGAGACCTGTAAGATACAAGCAACTTGATCTGACTGAACAGGTTCCAACCAAAGCCTTAGTTGGCCACTGCAAAGAAAACGGAGAGCAAATCCTCATACTATCCTCCACTGGCCCACCTGAACATCACTGCAGCACTACATCTGAAAGTGACCAGCAAAAGAAACCTTCAGTGAACAGAGCAGGGGAAGAAAAATGTATTTATTTGTCAAGTAAAAGGGACTTTAACTGCCTGTTTCCATGAAATCCCACCTGTTATTTCTAATAAGGTACCAAAGCAATAAATATTAATTTCTAGAAGCCAAAGGAGTTAGACAAACTCAGAGGAAGAAAGATTTTTAATATTTTTTTTTCAGCGTTAACTGATGCCATACTAGGTAAGAAGCATGAGTTGTATTTAAAAAAGTAAATTTCTGTAGCAAATTGTTTCAAACGGGTGGAAAAAGCCTGCAGAAGTGCAGTTTGGTTTATAACCCCGAAAATCATGGCAATGAATAGTCAGTTCTGGATGGTTTCTTAAAGATACAGAGGTTTTGAGATTCCTTTGGGGAAGTGATACACAAACAGAAAGCATACTGGTAGAAATGCTTAGATTGCAGAAAATACTCCTGTTTTGCAAATAGACCAATACACCAGATAGATTACATAAAATTCTCAACCTTCCTAAGTCTCTCAAATATAATGTTTATATTATGTTCACTTAGAGTACTGATAAAGCTATAAGTAACTCTCCAATCTTGTCTTATGATTGACAGGCACAGAAAATAAAGACATCTACTCACCACTTTCGTACAGCCAATTATTTATTTTTTGTTAAAGTAAGCATGAACATGTAAATTAAGGTATCCTGACTCAGATGTATACTGAATCTTGTCTCAATCCAGTTTATGATCCTGTTCCCAATTTAGGTTTTAAGTTAGCCAATAATGACACAACCTGAATTTTTTTAGAAGTCCTACATGATTTCAGAAACAAATGCCTCAACCCTACAGACTGAGCTCAGCCCTAATGGAAATTCTCCTGTGTTTTAGGAAGCTTCTCCTATAAGGTTTCTCTCCTTAAGTGTGCAGGAATCTGTGCTTTGAGTACATTCTAAAAACAAACAACTTTACCTACAAGAAATCAGACTGTCTCAAGAGCTAGGCTATGCACTCTGTGATAGAAATCCTGACTTCACATAGGTACAGTTCTAACTAAATATTGCTAAATAAAAAGCCAAAATAAAGACATTTAAAACCTCAGCCAAGTATTTTTAAAGAAAATTGTAGAAAATACATAGATAATCGTCAAACTATCTGCAGTAACTCTAGATTTTTCCCATGCATGCCTGTTATGCAAATTTTTGGCACAACTGTATCTCAATACATCAAAAAATACTCCCACTACACTGTACTACACTTGATATACTGTATTAATTATTCATTTGATACCCATACATTACCTATATTCTGCATACTACATTATATACATTCTACATTTCCTGCTACTCTGCTCCCAAAGACCTTGCCCAATAAGGCAGTCACAGCACCTCCCATCTCATGACTTGTACATTTTAGTAATCTGTAATGAAATCAGCTGAATGCAAATGTGATCAGTTTAACTGTCCACTTTCCTACAATTTTGACAATATGAATCCTAATTTGATTCTCATGAATCCCTTTAAAACATTAAAAGTATTCATTCTTCCTTAAAACTTATGTGCCAAATGATAGTTTTGGATATGCCAATCAATATATAGGTAAAGCCAAACATTACAGAATCACATGGTGTTGGAAGGGACCTCTTGAGATCATACATAACGTAATATATGACTTATTGGACACTGCATGATGTGTCACACATTGCTTCTTCCACCTTCCAAGGAAAAAAAAGAATACGTGTTTACAGTTGACTCCAGACCTTGCCCCTCCTTTGAGACAGAGAAGAAAAAACAGTCTACTAAGAAGGTGAAATAAAAGAAATCTATCACCTGTTTGTGCCTCATCATGTGCCTCATATGCCACATGAAGGCTGCTTCATGTGCATAAAGCACAGCATGATGTAATTCAGTCAACCATGTCACAAAACTTCACCACATTTGTAAATTCTCTAGCTTATGCAACCTCCCAGATCTGCTGCACAATACTTACTCATCCAGCTGGAGAAAACATAAATAATCTAAAGAATCAGTAATACACATGATTTACATAACACATGTTGCAAAGTAAGACTGTGGAAGGAGTCTAATGAATTAAAGCAGTTCTAAAACTGCAAAGGGTTGAAGTCCTCAGTTGGGTGACAGAGGCCCTTGGCATCACATGTACTCATGGACAGGATCACTCATCTAAGACAATGAGAGAGCATCTGTAGAAGTGCTATCTGTTCAACTCGTTAGGACTCAAAACCAGTTAATGTCACATGATTTACACTGTTTTCAAGTATTCACCTACACTTCTGACTTGTTTGATGGCATTAAAAGATCTCTCAGCAGACCCTATTCACACAAAAATCCTACCACTTATTACCACTGACTGCCTGGAAAAAAGTAACTCCATTTGGCTGAGAGTGAGTCAACCAGCACAGTCACCTGTGACAATGAGGGTGCAACACCAGGAGTACAGTGAAACAAAACATATGGGTGGGGAAAAAAAAACAAACCCAAAAAAGTAGTTTTATGTATGTGAAGTATCTTCTCCTAAATGGCTTCATCTCAAAGAGCACCATCATAAAGTGCTTCATCTGTGAAACCACCCAGACATGGAAGGAGAGAGTGATTTACTGGTAAAGGTGTCTGAATTTTTCAGCATCTTATAAAAATCTAAACCTTCAATCTTAAAGTGACATCAACTTCTGGAAGATCACAGTTCCATCTGAATTGTTTTCACCTACGGGTGACACTTTACAACTATTTTCTCTTGTCACTCCATTTTCATGTTTGCTTTTTATGATGTTCATTTAACAACTTGCATTTTTTTGATGTTCACTGAACAAACAGGTCCAGACAGCTACCTCCTATTTTCCTGTCACTAGGCTTATGCTAAGCAGCAAGGGTAAAATCATTACAATAAAACAAGGAAACATTTTAAACATAAATTAATAGACACATTTCAGCAGCTTTAGCATATGGAACTATTTGCAATTTAGTCAGCTCCATGCAGAAGTTAGGACTGATTACTTTTCTGGTACCAGCACAATTCCCAGTGATGAAAACAACGGAGAGGCAAGTGAGGGAAAGTGGCAAGAACAGAAGAAAATTGGAAATCTCAGGGTAAAGGGAAGATAGCATATTCAAGAAGCTTTGGAAACTACAAAGGCAGACAGTGAACTGAAAATATATTTTACAAAAGATAGATTATTTTTTTTCCCAAGATGGCTAAACATTTTTGTTAATGGATAACACTTCCTTAAATATTTAATTCCTATATGGAACCCTGAAAAGAAGGAAACGGGGAAAAACCAGCAAGTGACATATACAAAGATTGCCTACTCCTTTCTGTACATCTTTTTCTTCTCCAGTTTGTTTTGGAGCATTTACAGCATTAACATAGAGAAAAGGCTGTAACTAGAAGCTTGAAGATGACAGAATGCAGACACTTGCCTTGCGTGCACACTGTCACTGTGAATTAGGCACGAGTTGACAAGCTAAAGACCTGGCTTGCGGTCTCATCATTCAATCATCCATCCAATCTCATCAATTGAGCAAGACAGTAACACATGTCCCCTCTGGCTTAAGTGACAGCAAAACTGTGGGTTGTAATCACAGGTCATCTTCAAAGGACACTTATCATTAAGGATGGTTTTGTTCAAATCAATTGTTTATTGAGAATTACTCTAATATGAAACTTCTCTCTGCTCCTTTTAACTCTTGCACTTAACACTGTTTAGAAGAATGTATCAAAATGAGATTTTTGTAATTTCTTCAGAATAAACAAACAATAAATGACATTGGGTAGCATGCAAAATTAGCCTTTTACAGTCCAAAAACTTGGACAAAAATAAGGTCATCTAGATGAACTTCCACAACTGAACCTTTAGCTAGCGCTAATCTATGCTGCCTTATTCGCTGTCTAAACTATTTTAGCACTTTAAGAAGCTGTCTCAAATTACCCTGGACATAAACATTTGAAAAATAAACCAAAACATAAATGAGAATATAATTACCCTTAATAAACAGTGCCTGATTTACATGTAGCATCTAATATTTTTGTAGCACAGAAAATACATCTTTTGTTCTAAATTTGCCAAATCAGGATTTTGTTCTTAATTGCCCTTCTCTAAAAAAGACTGAGTAGTTGTCCTCTTTTTATGCAACTCGAGGTGCAATTCTGGACTAAATCATTTAAAGTGCAACCTCAAAGGCTGCTGATAGAGCCAATAGAAAAATAACAGGACAAAGAGTTACATTTCTGCAGAAAGGGTAAAAGCAAAGTGAGAATCACTACTTCAGTGAGAGGATAGGCTCATCTGGAGCTCAGTTTTTAAACACCAAGAATTCCTAAATAAAAAAGGCTCAAATCCAACAGATACCACAGCAGCATCTCTGGAAAAAGAAAGATAGGTTACAGAAACATAATCAAATCTCTATTAACAAAATTTGTTTTGTGATAGTTTACATCAGCTGAGGATCTGCCTTGAGGATAACTGTAAATTTGTTCTCTCACCTCGCTAGACATGACGCACACGCTTCACAATTCCACCGAGTTTAAACAAAATTCTAACCACCCAGCACAGACATTTCATCACAGGTTTATTTTTCTTTATTGCCCCCTCACCACCTTCCCAAGCATATCAATCTCAAACATTTGATAACAGCTACAGAAAATACGGGAATAGAGTTCTATGACAGCATATAAACACTACTAAAAATATATTTTATTATCAGAAAATGTATTTTAAAATTTGCACTTCATGAACTGTTAAACATACCACTTTTCCATCCCTCTGGCAGGAATATTTTTATCCAAGGCAAAAATAAGAAACAGCTTTTAGATGAGGATATACACTGTTGTGCAAATAACTGCACTCTCAATAAGGTTCCCAAGATATTTCAAGCAGACTGTTAACCAGATTGATGTTATAAATGATCACACATTGACCAGAAATTGGAGTACCTGAACTATGCTTCAAACTGATCCTCCCCATGCAATCTGTCCCTTCTGCCAGCTTCCCATCCACCTAGGATGCATCCTTTGCAGATGACCTTTTTGCCTCAATTTCAAGGAATTTTCAACAAAATATTTTTGTTGCCCCAGAAACTGAGTGATGGGAGATGTACATACAGGTTGTTATTTACATTCTCTAGGTCTATATCAGGTATAACTATTATTAGCTTGTGCAAAAAGATAATTTTTTTAAAGCCAAATGATAAAATAAATATCAGTATTTTTTCTTTTATACAGTAATTGTGATTACTTTTAAGACCAAAAAAAAAAGTTTCTGAACTACAAAGTAGAAGTATTTCTATTTTCAAATGAAGTACTTAGTATCACCTTACTCTGTAAATATTTCTTAACCATGCAATTACAGATTCACAATCTCACTTTCACTAAATCGTGTATTTTAACTTAGAAAACACACCAAACAGTTGTGTTAAGTGAAAAAATTTAATGAGGAAGCTACAGTGTATCAATACTGGAGACTGCATTTCATAATGAAAGCGATGCTATTTTAAAGTGAGAACTGATGAATTTGAAAAACAATGGCATAGTAAAGTAACCTGTGAATATCAAGAGAAACTAACTTAAAATTAAAACCACCAGATATTTAATAACTGGCTAATATCTTAAGAAGAAACATTAGTAAGGCTGCAACTTGATTATTCCAAAAATTAAGAACAAAAAAGCAGCTAAATGCGCACAGAATAAAGCAAGTACTTTGGGATACACACAACAGACTCAGTCAATCATATTTATTTTTCTTCAAGCTCTAACTGATACTATATCCTCATAGTTACCTTTTTATTTAATCTTTGGAAAAATACACATTCTTCCCTCCCACAGATGACAGATTATTTTCATTATAGTTGCCAAGTGGGGGAGGAGAACTACAACTTACCTTGATAGAGTAAAAAAATAATTGGTTATCAAAAAAGAAGGCTCCTAAACCAAGATTTAAAGAACTTGTAAAAATAATTCAGATGTCCAAGAAGAAGAAGGAGCCTCCAAGAAAAACGAACAATCAGAGGAATATTACCTTTGGCATACTCTTTTATGACAACAAGCTCCACGCAAGCCCTGAGGAATGGTACATATTCTGCAATTTCTTTCCAGCCACTTCTTTATATTTAACTTCAAACGTGACTGACAAGCTTCTACTTTCAGAGCTGCACTGCTCCTGTAAAGGCTGCATACCTAACCAGGGTGCCAGAAACGGTGCCTATTCCACACAGTTAATATAACCACTACCTCACTAGACTGGTATGGAAGTCCTCACACTAGTAGTTCCTGGGCTGGGATTCTTTTCATATGTAGCAAAAGATCTTTTGAAAATCTGCTGAAAAAAGGATCTTACCCAGAACAGCTTCAGTCAAATATTGTCTCACCATATAATAAAGAAAAATCAAAAGTTAGAAGGCAGGCAAGGTAGGCAGGGCTTTGGTATGACCTCCCTGCCAGTGAGGATCCCGCAGTGATTAACAGCAGGATATAAGCACAGTATGTCTTAAGAAGAAAAAAAAAATGGGGGAAAAAAAAATCCCAAAACCTTGCAATTAGCTATAGAAAAAGTAAACTTGAACCTACACAACACACCTAATAACTTTTTACCTGAAACAATGCTTAATTAGGAGGATTTCATTTTCAAGGTAACAGACTGGCAGTAAAGAAATGTGAACTCTTCCATTTCTCTTCAAAATGATAAGCAACAACACAGGGAGCTTCTCACATTGTCCAGTTCAATTTCCTTCTCACTTAATTATAGATCAGGAGTAATTCCACTACAATTAATTAAGTTACATCAGAGGCTGACAAGAAAAGCAGCAGTCTGTCTACAGTGTGACACAGGGGAAAGATGACTGTTCTCCCACCACAGCCATTCATTTTTAGCCTCAAAGAACATTAACTCGGTACATTTGCACTAATGACCGGAGCCATTCAATCAAATGGCAATTAAAGTTCTGTAAAATTCAAGTCCTAAAGTCCAATTCTACTTTTTAGGAAAATACTTTAATGAACAATGTAAAGACAAGCCTCAGAGAAGGGCTTTTCAGCCTTCCTGTTTAAATGGACAGCAGAGCCACAAGCAGAGGAAAGGAGGGGCAGTCTGCAGGGACACATACCACTGGAGAAGACTCCCCCCCCAGCCTGATACTTCTCAACAAGACTCCTGCTTTTGCCATTTTGCAAACATCCAACATTTGTTGGCCAAAATGAAGACACCACCCTTCAGGGTTGTGGGTTTGTTGGGGTTTTTTTTTTTTTGTTTTTGGTTTGGTTTGGTTTTTTTATTTGCTGCTTCACAGCCATAGCACTGACTGCTGTGAATCCCATCTTCATGTTTAATTCTCCCTTTTTGTTGCAGAGGGAACAAAATGTTCTGATGAACTAAACCAGGTGGATGATGTCCACCCCAGAACCAAACAGTTGTAAGTCTGGAGCAGCAAACCTCAATGCATTTGGGAGTCTGCCCCAAAGCACACAGGATATGGAACATAATGTAAATTTGCAGGGCTGGGCTGGATGTGAATGAGTAAACTACAGGGGAAACTCAGCTATAACCACATTTCTTGACTTGGAAAATGAGAAGAATTTAAAACAACTCCAACACGAGCAAGCTGAGAGGCAGACGCACCCCAAATTCTTTTGTGGTTCTGTCTGTCAGATGTCACCTTACACAGCTCATCACAGGAAGCAGCGTGCAAACAGGTGCTTTACACACTTCCAAAGAAAGGACTATTTTACTGCTGGAACACAGTAGAAAGAAAAACAGAAAGCACAGGATACTAAGTTTCTAACGGAAATACACATTACATAATAGAGGGCTAAGAAATCACCACAGGCTGCATTACAGCAGACAGTTTTAATACATAAAAAAATTAGTGAACTTTGTTAACATTGGGAAAAATAAATTTGACACGACCAGCAGTGACTGAGTGTGATTAAAGACAAAAAGTTGAGCTGCAGAGAACTGGAAGAGTCACCTTTATACAGTGGTGGCTCCTACAAACATGAGCTGCAGGGTGGGCAGGCACTTTCCAATCCGAGCAAGGCGCTGCACCTCGGAGATGGTCAGCTCCCCTCTGGGTTGCATCTACACCAGAAAATCCAGGACCTTAATATGAAACTATACTTTAAGACAGTAACCAAAGGGCGTTTTAGAATTTTGTACTTCAGTATTCCCTTTCTCTCCGTTACAATTACAGAAGACGCAGATGCCACTGGCTCTGATCCATCCAAAACCCCACGGGTCCTCTATATTCCTAACAACATTTATTGACATTTTGATGGGGCCACCCTTACTGAACACAAGAACAAAGACAAGTTAGTTATTAGCCTGTGTGACAGATGGACAGAAGTCTGCTTTAAGCAGCCAGTCCAGATCCATTTCCACTTTTGTATGACAGCATATGTTGTTTTTATTTACTGGGAGTGATCACACAGGTTACTGGCTAACTTCACAGCAACCTGTTTGTTTGGGTTTTTTTCCTTCCTTGGCCTAACTCAGACAATGAGTATTTCTATATTTAGCCTGATGGCTTAAAGTGAAATAACCATACTAGCCTAGCCACTTCCTCTGCTAAACAACAGAAATCCATGGGATTTCTGGATTCTGCAGGTCTTCAAGCCCCACTAGCAATCTGCAGTCTCCCTGCAAGAACTGCAGCATAATGTTGGCAAATTTAATAGGAGGAAGAGATTTAGAAGCTATGTATCTTAGCAGATGCAACCTAAGCAATGACATGGAAGCCTGGTCATACTGAAGTCAATAACTAGCATCACAGACATCAACTCCAACCAAAGGGGATGGTTTTTCATCTTTTTTAAAGTCAGTTACCAAAAAAAAAAAAAAAAAAAAAATCAATCTATTGCTTTCACCAACACGGTAGGGAGAGTCATTTTTCCATAGTTACTCTTCACATCACCCATTCACCCACATCACACTTCCCTTGACTCACTCCCCAAACCAGCTACTTCCAGTTGCTGACACTATTAAACAACCATTTTTATAATACTGGTCCCATACTGGGTCATTTACAGAGGCTCCTTGTTTCTAAATAGGTTTTTTTTCTTGTTATTTTTTCTTATAAATTCCTCCTGCTACCTCCTGCAGTTTTTTTACATGCAGACAGGACTTAGGACCCCTGGAGAGGCATTTTCCCTAAACAAATAACTTCTCTGTATTCGCATACATCTGGGGCAGACTGGAATCACAGAACATGTAACATATGTACTCCCAAAGTGCTGAGGGTGAGATTGAACCTACAAGAAAGCATAGTTTATTCACTTAAGCAAGATGCTTCCAAGTAGAACCTAACATAGTACCTCTGCTAGATGGAAGACTGGCTTCAGCAGCAGAACTTGAGAGATTTCTGCCCCAGCTGGCCACCCCATTCACAGCCTTTCCTCGTCTTCCCCCACTCCAGTTGTGCCCCCACAATGGCTTTGCAGGGCTGCAGTCAAACTGGATGGCTGGAACTACCTGCATTAACTCCCCTCCCATTCCCACTTGGAGGGTTACTTAAAACCCAGGCTCTTTCAGCAACCTGCTTTAAAGCACAGCACCACAAGCAGAGGTACCAGCACAGCTCCAGCAACGGGCAACCACCAGCCTGCCCTCTGAGATGGATGAGACCTTTCCACTTAGACAACAGTGACTTTTCTTTCCTAAATTCATGTTCAGAAATACTTCAACTGATTTGTTGGACCGGAAAAGCTTTCCAGCCTAAAATAATCAGTCCAAATCAGATAATCAGCAGGGAAAATTTCTGCTCCAATGGATCCCATTTAAGAAAGTTACAAACAACTGAAAATAGTCTTACCTAACTGAAACCAACAGGCAACCTCAGCTACAGATGCTGTTTATTATAGTTTGAGCATGTTATTCTTTTTATACTAATTTATATTTAATATATATGCGTTTAATTTTTCCATTTTCTGCTCTTGAAGATCACTATAAAGTGTTTTGTGCGGGTTATTTATTCTAGTCACTTCTTATCTGAAAAGTATTCTCTCAAACTGATTGATGCTAGTCATAAGAAAACTAAAGTATTGAGCACAACTCAAGGTCTTTGTTGGTACAATTTAGTTATCTTTATTAAGACACTAAGGAATATGCATAACAGCAGTCCAAAAAATCACCTACATGAGGAAAACTTATCTTTCTACCATGAATTTAAATGAGCCAGGACATCACAGTCTGAGTAGTACATGCCCAAAGCACTCCTGTCTCAGTGACTTTATGTAAAATAATCTGCAGTGATTATTCAGATTGCTACAGATTAGAAAACTGTCAGCAATATAGTTTTGGGCTAATTCTCTGGACAACGGCAATTTTATAGAAGAGTCTTCCCTTCCAGGTTCAGCAGAGCACACCACAAAGAAAGGGTTTCTTTAATTGGATTGCATCCAAGGCTTAGATTAGTTATTGAAGACATCTCCTGAAGAAAGCAACAGAATGAAAAGAGGGATGGACAGCAAGGGGGGGCTTCTAGTCTGAGGCAAACACAGGTACGGTGTCAGATCACACCCCAATCATCTCAAGTGTTATGTGGTAGACAAATGATGTATTTCTGAACAAAGGCATCCTGTAATAAAAGGGCCTGACCTTCTACAGAACCTGCAGAGTGGTAATACTACTGCCATAGGTGATTTTAAAGACAACGTTCATTCTTTCACAAATAGTTAAAAAAAATCAGATCCCACTGTTCAATAAATCTCTTTTAAACCACAGATGGAGTGGTTTAAACCACAAATGAGCTTGTCCAAACTCATTTACACTAACTCCCACTCCAAAATGCAGTCCCACAGAGGTTCTCACTACAGAGGTTATCTTTATTGTTGCTTAAGTTATTTCCACTCACAAAACATTGTGGAGGTAACTCAGACTCCACCTAGTTTTTTGTCCTTTAACCAAACATAACATTTACAGGTGATTTCTAATAGAGGAGATAGTGTGAAGAATTCTAAAGCATCCTATACCCACCCAGCCAGAACTGCTGATCCTCCTCAGAAAGAGGATCAGAAATTAATCTTCTACTGGAAGACAAAAATGACTCTATTATTTGGCTCTCCAAGTGAAAGCCAGGGTTCTTCTGAAGCATACACAGTACACTGGATTGACACGATGATTCGCAATGAAACTGCAACATACTTTTGAAATTTTAACTCACTGAAAGGTAAAGAAGAGCCACTACAATGCAAATAAAAAAAAAACTAGCACAGAAAACACAATTTTATCACAGAAAAAACAGCATCTAAAATAGATACAGATGAAGTCTACTGTAAAAATATTGTGCCCGAGTGAAGTCTAATTTCCTGCTGCTACAGATCTAAGACACAAACACATTTGTCTTGATATCATATCTCAAAAACAGTAGTTTGAATTTTGTAAAAATTATGATACGTTTGGACTTGTGGTTTCTTTAGTTATCTATTATTAGCTAAAGTTTAGTTGTCAAGACAACAGTTTTCACTTCTACAAAATGCTTCAACTGTAAGCAAAATTTCACAGTCAGTATCAAATGTTCACCAGATGATTGGTTTTGTCTATAGCCAGGAAATCAGAGCATCTCCATAGGACAGGGTCAGGCTCTCAGCAGAACAATAGCAATCAAACACAAGGAGACTGGATGTAAAAGGTGACATCCATCCAGTAGAAACTGAAGGACTCACCTTACACATGATCTGCTGCCCCACCTGGGTTCTTTGTAGTGCATTACTACAATGGCCACTCCAAAGAAGAGCATACGTGTAACGTAAGCAATGAATGTATATGTTTCAATAGAGAAAAATCAAACTTCGCGTATCAGAGGTATTTTAGGATATGGCAAAAGCACCCCCAAAACATCACAGTGCAACGATTTCATATTACCAGAGAAATAGAAGTCAAAGGAACACATTTAGGTACTGAACATATCCCATGCAGCAAGGCACAAAAAAAGGTACATGCAAGCCTCACACCAGAAGAGAAAGTGAATGGATACCTATACATTTTTTTTGAATATTGCTATCATGCATACGTCAAATAAACATAATGCAACATCAGTCGCATCCAAAAATCTGTAACTCACAATGTTCCTATGTGTCCACAAATCACCACAGGGAAAGTCTGCCAGTATGCAGTTTAGTTTTTGTAAAACTAAGTTATGTGATTTTGTAGAATTGTATCTACTTTCCTTATACTCTTTTTTTTTCTCTCAAGTATTTTGTACTTAAAAAAAGAAAAAAACACAGTAGACCAACATAATAAAACAATGTGGATATCCTCTTTACAGTCCCAGTTTCAGACTCTTCACTGTATAACTGTTCTCATGTAAACGGACGAAACAATACCCAGGTCCTTGGAAGGTAGCAATGAAATCTCTTCCCTCTTTCCAGTTATCTTCAGGTTTACATGAGCCATAGGTTGAAACAAAAGCATAACAGCCTACCCAAAGCATTTTTCCCACCCCACTGGTATTCATTCAACATAGGAGAACAGAAAAGGACAAAGGGAAGGATAGTCAGGGGTAACTGTGCATGGAAGACTCTAAAGGACTAAGAGTCAGTTATCATTAGTCTCTTCGTTTTAAAGATCCATGTGACTAATTTTTTTTCTTTTTATATAACACATACATCCATGCATAAACAGTCCCCCTACACAGTCATCCTCTGCCTTTTATCCCTTTGCCTTTCTAAATATATGCTTACTTTAACTCAGACAAAGCAACTGTGCCCTAAACCCCAACTCAGATGCATTCTTTTCCCTCTGATGGAATGCTTCATAAATACTAACAGTATTTAGTCAGAACATTTATTTTGTTGCAAGAACAGATGGGAATAAGCTACCTGAAAGCATCAGTATTAGCTCTTATAACTCATTTTGCAGGAAACTGCATTTGAATAACTCACTGGCAGCAAAGTAGAGAAGAACAGAATATTGACATACAGATAACCCCTTCAGTACCCCGTACCAAGGACTATGTGGGGAAGGTGACTGGCAAATTGGAAGGAGTCCTCCTGGGCAACAGGTGGTTTTTTTCAAATTTGCATTTTTCGGGATCTGAAAGTATTGTTGCCTGCACCCCTATGTTGGAACAGCTCCTCAGCTCAGCCAAGGCATCAGGCACTCATTTGTCAGATGTAACTCTTCTGATCTCTCCTTTTTAAGAACTAAGTTTTATTTTTATCTCACAGGTTATTTTCAACAGGTGATAAAGTAACCCCTGTAATGTCTAAATGAATCATTTCATTTGCATTAAAAAGTGCCGCTGAGTACCTATTCAGATATGTTTCTTTTCCTTTAAGTATCCATATTCCAACCACAGCTTGAACCTTACACACCATAAAGGAAAGTTACAGCCGCCTGCATTGTTATTTTTCATTATAGTTTCCTATTAAGACTTCAAGAATATCTTTTTATTTGTACTTAAGTCATTGCTTCTTTCAATATCTTTGACCGTACTTTGTAAACATCATATAAAAATTCAAAATTTCAGCATCTGACATTGCACAGTTTTTGATCCTAAACAACATAACAAAGTTCTTAGATGCTCAAACTATACTGCTTCCTAAGCATGAGCAATATGCAATATTGTCACATTGTATTAATGTCCTTGTAGTCCTGGTTTTAGAAAAAAAACACCTTCCCTTCTGAAAGTCTGTAAGTTAATCATCTTCTTTTCTATCTGCCATAAAATACATGAAAGTCACAACAGATCTGTGAAGACTTTCTAAAATTACACTAACATTTCTCTTTCAAGTAGCCACAATCAAAAGACTATCTATCCTTCTACACAGTCTAACCCCAAGTTAAAGCAGATTTTTTTTTCATTACGTGCACCCAAACATAAAATACCAAGGTGCGCATTACTAGAGTTTTATATAGAGCAAATCTTGACATGTTCAATAGCTCTCCTCACAAAGGGACCTACATTTGCACAGACACAATATGCAATAACTTAAAATGTAAAGACATTTTTTCCCCCTCACGGGCACAAAAGTTCATAATTGAATATATCCCACATTTTTTGTTATGAATGTGGACCTAGGTATAAAAGGAGAGTCTGTCTTGTGAGTCGTCAACACGTTTTCCTGGATATAATCTCGCTTGCAAACAGTACTCCTGCCTGTGAGCACAGCCAGAGATCAACATCAGCACAGGACTCCTGCAGAGCTGGGGCCAGTAAAATTCTTTCCTGAAAATCATATATAGGAAATACTTAATTTAAGCTCAATCATCCAGTACGTTGAACAGAACTAGGGAGGGAAGAAAATCATGTTTTATAAAAAATTAAAATAAAAACCCCCAAAAAAGCACTGACGGGGGAAACCAGACCACTGCGTATAGGTTTATGAACACATTTCCATCTCCTCTACTTGTCCCATTTTCATGGCAACTGTTAACTTGGAGTTACAGTTACAGCAAACTTGGAGTTACAGCAAAAGGCTCTTGGGAAGTTATGGGTGGTTTTTTTAATACGTAAGTCAAACCACAGGACCAAACTGTGGTCTCAAGTGGTATTGTCCATTTACAGTTCTTGCCTGTCCCTCTTCGCAACATTTAAATAAAGTCAAAGCAGAGCTGATGGCAAAATTTGCTGCTTTTCTGCCACCTTGACAAGGTTTCTTGCATTATGGGGATGACATAAGCTCTACATCCCATACAGAGTCCAAAAGTGATCTACTCAAGAAGGTTACTTGAATACTTACAAAGTCAAATTCAGACCTAGCACCCGGGAAACACTTTCTAAGCTAAGATCCCCATAGTACATAGAAATGGATGGAGAAATAGTCTGAAGAGCAGTGAAAAGAAAATTAAATTAGCAGTGACAAGGTCTAGAAGTCATCTTGGTGGTTCTGGATGGCAGATGGTTCTCTACACCATCCAGTTTAATTAAATAATGCATGGAGCAAGAGCGTGTAAAGTAAGACAGGAAATGGGAATCTTGTTCCTTAAAGATTTGAGATAGCACGAATCTAGCAGCTGCTCATGCAAAGCGAAGAAAAAAAAAAAGACTGCTTTATTTTTCAAAAATTATTATAAGCCTCTGCAATATATACTTCCTGTTGGGGGGGAAGCTGGTTGTTTGGGCGCTTTTTGGGGGCTGGAGGTAGGAAAGGAAAGGAAAGAAGGTGAGGTGGGGGTGTGTTAAGTCCTTGCTCTACTTAGTACTGGATTTCAAACATTTATGAACTTTCATTTCAAGTTTTCTCTATGCTAACTTAATTTCAAAGGTTTAAAGCTCATTTCAAATATTTATATGCATTATAAGCATGTTTGGATTTTGCATTACCCATATTACTCTACCCCATTTTATCAGTAACTTATAACTAGATGTACTATTTACTTTTTACAGGCTAAGATGAAAAACATTAATAACACCTGCAACTTTCTTTTATTTAACATTAACAGATAAAACATTTTCAAACAAGTATTATCATGAAGAACTGCTCAACAATTATTCTTTTAAAAAAAGCAAAAAACTATTTCACGGTCAGCTCTTTGCAGAACCATTTGACACTACAAAGGGAACAGTGTTCACAGCACAGGCACAAAAACAGTGCAGAGGAGATTGCAAAATTATACTCATGCCACTTCAAACTCTAATGAATCTGATTGTTTTACATTCTGACATAGTTTTGCTGAAAACAGACATACCTAATTACAACATGACTTGTTTTCCAGCAGCGTATGAGGTTCTGACTGCAAAAGTGATGTTCACAAAACAAATGCACCCTGTAGTATGTAATTTACTTTGATATGAAAAACCTTGAGCAAAAAAAAAAAAAAAATTAGGCTGTGTCAGCAACCAGACAGATAAACAGAAATTAAAGAGGTAGCTAATTGCTTTGGCAGACATAAATAAAAAGTACTTTAAAGTGTTTTCATATCATCCACCATTTCTAGTGGGTCAAACTTTGATGTGATAACTCAGTGTAGGTTGTTTCTCTACTAAAGCTTGACATTGCATCATAGCCACAAAGCTCCCTTAGTACCCATATACTAAATTGGAGAAGACCATCTAATTTTATGTTAATTACTTCAACAGAAGTTGGGCACATAATCTTCTTCTGTAGCACAGTACTCCCATGGAAGTGGACAAGGAACATTTAATGTCAAGCAAATCATATACACATCAACACACAAAATGCTGAAAGAAGGAAAACACTTGGCTAATGGGAAGACACATTGACATGGCCAGTATTACGCTCTTCAGAAGCAAAACCTCATTTGGTTTATTATTAGCTTTAATTTGAACTGAACAGAAACAGAGCGAGTTCAAAAGCATTAGGTTTCTGTATAAGTCGTCCTCCATTTGTAGGTACCGTTAAACTACATAGGATTAGCAGCAGGTAAACAAAACTGGGAAATCAGCAGTAGGAGATACAGAAAAAAAAAAATCACAAAAATAATGAGAGTCTCTAGCAGTACCTGTACAGATAAGAAATGAAGAAAAGAAGATCAATATTGGTACCAATCGAGTCAGACAAACCATATTCAATGGCTGAGACCAATCAGGAAGATATGCCACCTTCCACACAGTAATATATATTCTTACATGGTAAAACAACTATGAAGAAGGATGAAGCACTAGAACAGAAGAAAGCATCAGAACAACAGAGTTTTAGCAATCCCCCCAATCAAGTTACAAATTTGCAGTGGAAATGCAAATAAAGTAAAGGAACTTTAAAAAAACAAGAAAACCAAATGCTACTAAATAATACAAAGCAAAGCAAAACTCCCAAACAAGAAATTTCTAGTTCTTGTCAGAAATACTCCTGTAGATCTGTTTTCTATCAGAAAAACAAATGCACCAAAACAGAAATATATCTTGTAATGGATCCTTTTGATGACAACAATCATGAAATAAAAACTGAAATAGGCATTTTATATGGTAGAAATTCCACAATATTTCATAACATTATAACTTTCCATTCTAAATTATTTTTTCTTTTATTTTCCATCGTATCATAACAAGATTACAAAAGAGACAATATAAATGTAACTTAGTGAAAAAAAAATGCTTTTTCCATTCTGTTTTAAAACAATCATGTTTTGGTACAGTAAGCTTTCCAGCAAGATGGAAGGTCTCCTTCTCACCAAAAGCTTACTCAATGCTACTCTGGCCCATCAGAGAGTTACCCCTGAGAGGATTCCTATGTTTTTAGAAGATGACATGGGAAAGATTCTTTGATTTTGTTTTATTTCATAATTTGCCCTGTGGCAAAAGGAATACAAACAGAAATACATACATTCCTATCAATGAAAGAATTGTCAGCTGTTCTCAGAGAGTAAACTGCAAGATTCCTTACTAATTACACAGACAACACTTAAAAGAGAACATCAAGGAAATAAAAGTGTTGATTACTTTAAACACATGCAACAGCTTCCAGCTACTTATGAGATGGGAACTCCCTCCCACTTGCAACAAGAGTTTTTGTCAACTTTGCTCTTTTTGTCACTTACTCAGAACCTTTAGAATTAAGGCTGTCTTTTTTCATACTTTATTTTCTTCCACTTCACCACTACTATGCTTCTGTCCAAATACAAGCAATTCAAAACAGAGAAGAAAAAAAGTTTCAAAAAAACAACACCTAAATAACAAATCTCTAGATTTCAAGAGTATTTCTTCAGAAAAGCCTTAGTCCTGTTACTGTAGGTTGGAGTAGACAAACTCCATAAGGTCCCTTCTAACCTGAATTATTTTACAATTATCATTGTATCATTAGAAGGCAAAGCAAGAGTGAGTACAGTTCATCTCTTCAATCTCAGTTCTGCCTGGGCAACTCTACACTGCTCCATGGAATTGTCCCAACTTTAATTTCACCATATTTTTCAGCTTAGAGCTGCTGCCACCTGTAAGAAGAGAGGCCTCTAGTGTACAGCCAAGAAACAAATTTTTTTCTGTGCCCTATTTAGGATCTATTTCTCACCCTAAGGACCTGCATAGACTTACTGTTTTGTTTTGGTTTTTTTCATTACGTTCACTAAGCATTTTTATCCATGTCCAGTAATTTTTCAACAGTGACTATCAGGTAGAATTTGCTAAACTCAGTAGGTAGCACCACGTTGGCTCCAACCCTATGAACAGCTGCATTCAGAAAAAGCCATGATGGTCCCTCAATTCCCTGAAATCAATGTGATGCTACGTGTAAACTCCATTGTAAGATATGTATGAACATCTACTGTTGGACCTGATTGTATAGTGGTTTGTCTGAATACATGTATGCATTTTTTCACATGAAATTCACCAGATTGTCTCAACACAGCTTAATATAATTGCCATTAATGTAAAACATTCTTTTCATCTAGATTTGCGTTTCTCCTGTTGTTTTGCCCCCTCCTCAACTCAACTCTGACTCACAGACAGATTAGAAATCAGATCAGCCTAGAATTTGCAACACTGACTTAGCCTCTTTGGACTAAAAATAAACAGGAGATAGAGCGGCTGGGGAAAAAAAAAAAAGATATTGATGACAGTCACTCCCAATGTGCTCTATTTTACCAGAGCAAGAACGAGCAATATCTGAAGTTTACAGGGCTTCTCTTCCCACAGTATATTTTCACCACAATTTCTGGAGCTCTAATTTTTCAGGGCCGTCTGAGAGCACCAATAGCTAGAATGCATATATTGAAGACTGTGAACCCCTTAATCTTGAATAAACATTTTTGTTAAAGCAACCAGGAGAAATAATCACCTGGTTTACTCCATGTAGCTGTGTAAAATGTTTACTGTGACAATTCCAGCTCAGACTCCTGCAGGAGAAAATCCTCGCACAGCTCTGTATGCTAAAATAATACCCTAAAGCAGTAGCAGCATGATTGGATTTCTAGATACATCTAAGGTCACCCAGGTCTTGCGTCTAGTCTGTTGATCCCTCTGCCACCCAGACACCTGCACTGCATGGCCTCCCCGCACAGGAAGGCTGGAGCCATCTCCTAACAATGTGCTCACTCAGAATTTGGGAATGCAACATCCTGAAGCAGATAAATAGATCGAACCCATCAAGACACAAGCTTCCTGACATTCTCCAGAAAGAGCTGGTTTTTGGTGGTTTGGTTTGTTTTTGGTTTTTTTTTTTCCTCCAGAGGACAGATTTTGGTATTAATTTGAACAGGGAGGAAAGCTAGAGTCTGCTACGCAGAAACATCTAGTCAAATAAATACGTCATTAAGCTAACTAGCTACAGGATTGTCTAGCAGATGGATGACATCTTGGTTGCTAGTGGAACACTTTTCTATAGCCTTGTTTGAGGCAGACACATATGGCTCTCCCAAGCATTGATGCAAGCTCCCAGATGGACTAGATCATTGCTGACACCTTATTATAAACCCTAGAGATGAAAGAAGGGAGCACAATTTTTGAATCACAACATAGGAATCTGAAATATTCAGAGTTCCTAAAAATCAAGTGTACAACAGAAGATCTCAACTCTTTTCTGGTGAAAGAAGCTACTTCTGTCCAGGAACAGAAAATAGGGATAATTGTTATATCGAGGATGATTAGAAAAGCCTTGAGGAAACCTAATTATCAGAAGATCCTTAAAGTAAATGCATATCACAACTACATACATGGAGTTATAACCATTAGAGCTCTGAGGATGCAAAAAAAAAAAAATATCTGCTGTGCAGCTGTTACTGACACCACAGAGTTTCCATCTGTGATGTCTTGATTGGGGTGGAAGGGGAAAAAGGAAAGAGGAGGAAGCCCTTTAGACATTACAGATAAATGACATCTCTGAAATGTCCGTATCCTAATGGAACTGAGGGGGAAAAAGAGAAAGAGAGAGAGAAGTATAGCTCCAGGACCAACATGAAAAATAGCAGAAATATGGGGGAGTTAACAGAACCAGTTGCATATAGCATTTGTCTTTTGGTAGGTGTCAAAGACACCTGAGAACATTTCAAGTACACAAGGGGACTGTGGCATATTTTACACATCAAGGTCAGAAACGGGGGGGGGGGGAAAACCCACATATATTCTTTTGACATTTTTAGACTGTGAAGAGACTATCCTTAGCATCCAGTGAGAACTTTACTCTTCTTCACCCAAGTGTTAAAACTCCAAGACATCAGGAAGATGGCATAATACATTTCCTCTTGCCTGTGGTTTACATGCTGTAGCAGATACTAAGAAAGTTAAATCTTTGAGATTATTATAACTGTGTCAAAACTTTTCAATTTCAAAACCAAATCAACTCACTGACCCTAATAATATGTTTGGAATTTTGTACATTCATGAGTCAGGGAGATGCTTAAACTGCTAAAATCTACCTGCCTCTATTGCAGTGGCCATAAACTTACAAGTATGCAAACATCTTGGAAGCGTCAGTTAAACGTACAACAGCCAATATACCACAACTCAGCTGTCTTTTCATTTCCTAAAGGGACACTGTGCTATTAGTATCTTCAACGATACAATCATTTCAGTGTATTGAAATAAAGTTGCTCCCAACTTTGCATTCACAGCTTTTAGCATAGTATTTATCTTCTTGGCCAATTGAAAGTTCAACAAGATTTCTCTTAGAAGGAGAACACAACAATCCTTGAATCGTCTCATGAAATAGAAAAGTTTGTTTATAAAGAGATGAGGGTATCCTTTTCTTCTTTAGAGAAATAATACAACCTCTGTCTCCATCACATCACAGACCTTACAGGCATGTCCAGGAAAAGTTTCACTTTTGTAAGCATCACTTAGAAGAGGGCACGGGTAGAACAGAACTTCCAGCTACAGAGGCTGCATCTGCAATGACTTCAACTGGAGAGTTCTTCTTCTCTGCAACACCCCTCTGAGGTGAGAAGTTCAGCTGGACAAAACCAGAAAAAAAAAGACAACTATTTCCCTTCTTTTTCAGCACCCTGAAGATTATATGTTTCATCATTCGTTTTAACCTCTCAGAATATAAAAACCTCAGGACAGTCTTTCCTTTCTGTAAGTCTTCCTATGCAAGACACACAAGTGCAACTTGCAAACCTCTGTGGTCGGGGCTGACATGACAAAGGGTAAATTAAAGCCTTCAGGCAACAGAGGCTTTAGTTCTCCCAAAGTGTTCCTTCAGATGAACTCTGGATTGAAAAGAAAGAGGATGAGAGATAATCAGCACCCATGAAAACATAATAAAACACAGCTCAGACTAGAACTAGCCGCTGTCTGGACTGCAAGATATTTTCCAATATTATTAATTTGTCTCAAAGCCCAAAAATCTCCTCATGTCCTGACAACTGAAGGCTTCAGTTCTACAGCTGTCAAATAGAAAGTTTGGGGTTTGGGTTGTTTTTTTTTTTTTTTTTGGTTTTACTCTTTAGAGAACTGATGGCTCCAGGATGTAGATACAGAGGATCACTGCAGGTCCCCAAATCTGAGGTGGGTCCACAAAGATTTCTTCAGTCCTCAATTTTGCAGCAGACTTTTCATGCAGGAAAGTGCATGTTCCTAGAAACACAGTGTCCATGGTCACAAAGTAAAATCCTTGGCAGTTTAGCTTCATGCCGATGACCCTGAAAGCACCAGGCCTCTGGCCAACACACAGTTCACCAGGAATCAAAGACAGGTTGTGCCTTACTTTCACTCTCAAAATCAAAATATGTCAAGTAGAAAATATTTGCAATGAAACTTATTAAGTTCAACAAACTCCCATTTTCTGACTAAATTATGTTCACTTGAAAGCATGCAATTAGCTTCATCTAAGATGCCTCAATAGCAGCATCATGAAAACTGATCAAGGAACAAGCAACACGAAGGCAGGTTGTGATAAATCAAGTACAGTATAACACTCTGAAGTTAAAGCATGGTAAACATCTATGTCAAGAGGCTCTCATTCATACACAGATGGTTTTAGATCGCTATAATTTAACTTATGTTCTGAATGATGTTCTCCTTCAGATGTAAAATGACCTTTGATTGATTCAAGCTAAATATATAAGGCTGTTCTATATTTGACACAGCATTCCCACACAAGTTTAACATACTTTAACATATACATCTTGACTCGACACTTCAAGTGATTTGCTTTGCTGTCTCCATGTGACATGATTAAAGGCTTTTATCTCCAACCTCTAACAATATCCAGAGGAAAACAGGGAATGGGAAAAGGCAGAGCCTGTTGCTGGTTGCATATTCAACTGAAGAAAGAACTTGCAATTTCAAAAGAGACTTTCAGAATCTTACACATCTAACTCCCACTCTACAACCCACAGGGGCCCTCTTTTTTCTTCCTGCATTTCTTTTAATTCCTCTTAGTTTGCTATGTTCGTAGGCTATTTCAAACAAAATTAAAAAGAAACATGAACTAAATGCTTCTTAACTTACGCATAATAATGCATTTTCAGCACAAACACATATCAGCATTGTAATATTTCTTTCTTGAAATTTACCTACTTGCCATCTATAGCTACCATCTATGAAAAAAAGGAGACCCGTCTACATAGATTATTGGAACTTTCACTATAGAAATTGTACATTATTCCAGTAATTTTCATCAAAAGGCTGTAAAGATCATTAGACAGAACAGTAACTGTCACCCACAGCCACGTTAGAACCTTCATCTCTGTACCCACCGCTAGTGATTTCCCCTTGCAACTTAAGAGACATTTATCACCCTAATCATTGGTCCATTAATCCTAGTGTTAAAAAGTGATACCACCATTGTTATCAATCTAATGAGGCACAATAAGAATAAAGATATTTGTAAAAAGCTTTGATGAGAAAGCTTTGCCATAAGGTGCTAAGTAGAACAGGTCAGATAAAGCACACATTTGACAAACATTGGCAGTATTTCTGTTCATCAACAGATGGTAGCTTTTTAACTTTTTTTTATTCTTATAAGCTATGTGAAAGTAGGCACCAACCTGTATTCAACATAAAGAAAGATGCTTTGATTGGGTAGATATATCTCATGTTAGGCTTCTCAATTAAATAAAGTTAACTCATAATTTTAAACATTTAAATTAAAATTGAGTACTTGCAAAAAGTTAATCTCAAATGTGCTGTTTCTAAAAACATACCAGGAAGGGCATTAAAACAATAAGAGGAATATGAAAGGGTCAAACACAGAAAACATGTGTGTTGGTAATACTCACAGAACCTCCTTCCTCTCCACTTCCACTACCCATACAAGTCTAGTGAGGAATCTGCACTGGCCAACAGAGGCTATTAGTCAGCCCAAGCCTAGATTTTTATATAATCAGGTGCAATCTTTATTTAGGAGTATTATATCTTATTTGCACACATTTTTTACAAATGTTACAAAAGTTTTGTTTTGCTTAACACTAGTTAAGTGAAACCTACAAAACCAGTCATCCAATAAGGTAAAATTATAGGAGAAGCACACAGACCAATCTGGTATTTCACAGAAGGTGCCAGTTCAACAGCTATGGAGATTAAGTTGGGTTAAGTATAAGCGTTCCTCACATCTTCTCTCCCACACCTTCTGCCTATGCTCCCCAACTCTGACCCATAGAGCAGAAGCCAAGCAACTCACTTTTGTCTTCGGAAAATCCCAGGCAAACCATAGGAAAGGTCCAGTTAAAATTCTGTATAATACCCTCAACGAATTAGATTCATTAGATTCAATAACTAATGGTTAAGCAAAAACCGAAAGTGAAGCAATACCTTCCACACCTCATAGTTTAAGAAACACTGCTACATTTAGGCAATTACATATCATACATCCCTACTAGATACGGGATTAACAAATTCATATTCATTCTTGCTTCATGTGTCATTAACACCTAATGGAATGTTTAAAGATGTTTACAAGTCCAAAGTAATAGTGGATCACTCTTAATTAACACACAGTAAAAATTTCACTGAAGTCTCAGTGGAAGAAGGCGGTTGTTAAAGAGATTGCTTCATATCTCAGTCACAGACTGCCCTCTCCTTTCCCTCTATGAAATGGAGAACAAGTAGGTTACAGGTGTGAGAAACCAAAATAATAGGCTCAGCTACACAACACAAAAAGGTAATTAAAAAATAATTACACATTTTCCTTCTAATAATCTTTGAAACCAAGAGAAGTGGAAGTTGTGTTTAAAAATAGAGTACTGTTTGAAGATGCTTGCAAGTACTGGATACTGAAAAATAAAGACAAAGCACAGTAGCCTTATACCAGCATATGCTAGATAATACTAGGCAGATGAGTGAACTCTTATTTTAAAATTCTGAGTAAATATCAGGGCTTATCTAGAAGAAAACACTGTTTTCCAGTCTTCTCTCAATGTGGGAGAGAGTCTAGATTTTGCTTTATTAAACATTAACATTCATTCTAACAGAAACTGTAACAGAACATTGGATTGCCCTCTAAGATCATGACTTAAACACATTCAGTGGTCAAAGACTACAATAGAATCATCCAAACTTCAAGATACTTATACACAAACTACACAAACATTCAAAAAAACCCAAACCACATCCCCTAAAAGCCAGTCCATCTTTTACAGACAATTCCAGAACATAGAAACAAAATTAAATACCAAATACAAAAAGAATAGACATCTCCAAACTCATCTTTCACAGGCAATAGCAAGTTCAGTATCATGACTATGTTTTTTCAGAAGCAGATTTATTACCATTTTTAAACAAAAAGAGTACCAGGGTATTTAGCATAGAAGAAATCAAGAGCACTAGGAGATGGAAACACAATGAAATTCCTACAGACACTTCATCAACTAAGTCCATTCTCATGTGCAGCACTTAAGTAATGTATATCTTTTCAAGGAGATACAGTCCTGCCTTTTAGAACTACTCCTAAACACATGGTAGTTCTAAAACATAGGTACGACGTGCACCACTCCCACTGCTTGTTTTCCCTGTTCCATAGATAGCTAGGAGTCACTGTCAACACAGACAAAACGTTGCAAAGATCCTCATACAACTGTCAAAATACACTTGTCCTTTTTTCACTCCAATCAGCATTAACTGATTTAGTATTTTCATTTATCATCTCATCTCAGAGAAACCAAACAGGAGCATCTGGATTACAATTGAGGCCCACTCGAAAGTACACATCAAGTAGGTGCCACGCTTCTGGAGAGTAAAATTTCTCTTAAGACAAACAGTTGCCCAAATTTGTAAAATACACAACTGAAATTTATACTCAAAAGCAAGTAACAAGCACACACATTTCTGAATTCAGCCATGTGCAAAAAACTCCTATTAGAATTATTTTGGAAAAAAAAAAAAAGTCTTTTCAGTCATGCCTGTCAGCCAAGTGTCTATTTATAAACTTGTCTATATTCGAGTAATGCTTTTTTAGCTGGGTAGGGGAGAGACTAAAGCCTGGGAAAAATGCTGAAAATGTTACTGCTTTCAGTGTCTGAAATAATGTTCCGTTTAGAATATAACTAGGTTTGCTTAATCAGTTTCAACCTTTAAGACTAAACATTTGATTCAACACAAAACAATATATTCTGTTTCTAACAGCACTGTAATGGAAAAATGCCTCAGCTTGGCACATAGGTTTTTTTAAACAGTGACCCAGCCATCAGAGAGTCTGTTCTGCCTGCAATTCTACTTAACATGTAGCAAAATCTAAGCACAGTGGCATCAGACAGAACCACACACCACAGGTTTACGTCGACTGTAAGTGTTCTAGCAGCAGTGAGCTTATTTATCCCTGCCATGTAACTTTAACAGCCTTTCTGTGTGGATGCTGGCAGTCACGGACTTCCATTGTCCCTTAAATTGTCTACCAACATTTTCAAATGTTTTTCAGTTTTAGCAGATAACGAAATGTAAAATCACTATCATTTCCCAGCCTCTTTTGGTGCTCTCTTCAAAAATTAACCCCCCAAACTCATAAATTACTTTAATAATAAAACCATATTCCTATGAGAACACAGCTATCTCAATTAGGAGCATCCAGACTCCTGCGCCCAATGAGTTTTCAAAATGCGGCAGTGAGGATTTCTGAGTAGTTTCTCTGTCAAAATGCAGACATTAAAAATAAATTATGGGTGTGGATGTGTCGCCTTCCCTGCCCCTCTCCCCACCACACGCACTTCCACCCCCAGCTTCTTTGCTGGTTTTCATGCAGATTTGTGCCAGACATTCGGCATCCTCATTAAGTGGTGTCTGGCAACCTGCCTAAGTTTTAGTGGGTTCTGGGAATGCCAATATATTAACCAGAGGACTTTCTGCATACCCTAGAGAGGTTTTATTCTAGAAAAGTCAACCGTTTAGCATAAAGAAAACTTGCTTCAAGTCTAAGAAAGCTCTCCATTAGCAATAAAAAGAGAAACTGCATTTAGATTGTTCCGAATTTGTCTCCTATCTGAAAGGAGTTTGATGTAGAACAAGATTGTCCAAACACAGTTTGAAAGGTCAGAGTGCTGTCTGTAGTAGGATTTTCGAGAAAAGAAAGGCAGATATGAACACAGACACAGCACAACATCAAGAAAATGATTCATTTTCATCCCCTTGTCTCTTGTGACCAAAATAATCTTAATCAGGAAGATTAAATTTACCCATTATTATGCTGAGTGATAATGAATAGAGATATGAGTACTTGCGAATTTCCATTGCTTAACCAAACAATAACAAAAAGCATTTAGTAAAATGCGTCTACATTTATCATATTCCAAATATGCGAAATCAAGGCATACATTGCTGAAATGCACATATTAAATAAATAGATGAATACAGAGTCATTTTGCCCACATGAAGTACAGAACATGCTACAATGTTGTGATCATTCTTACTCACCTGTAAGCACTCTTCCTACTGCAGTCCCCTCTACAGTTACTATTATTCAACAGACAAGTCTCAGAAAAAAGCAAGTAAAACTTATCTCTTAAACAAAGAACTTAAATTTCTCTTTCAAATGCGAGGTTCAGAAGCACACAATGGAAACAAAAAGGTCAATAGCTTCCCTTCACTGGAATATTGTGCCTGTGCAGCACATAGAAGTTAAAGTACATACACTGGATAAATATGTCATTATTTCATTCTGAGACCATTTCTGCAGGCTTATATACTTGTGAATCCCATTCATTTCAAGAAGTTATTTGGGTAATCTCCAATCATTAGGTATCGCTACTCATTATTATTAGAAATTGCTTCAAACTGACATGTACTTCTAACTCAACATCTGGGTTTGTCCAAAAAATTGCTGCCTCCCCAACAGCAGCTCCAAAACATCACAATCCCTTTATAATGATCGATCAGCACCAGAGGTATAACAAGAATTAATTAAAAACAAGTCAATTTAAAGTCTGTCAAAAACAAGATTATGTTTGGAGGGAAAGAAATTTTTAGCTATCTAGGCTGCCTTTGCTTAGGTATCAACCTTCTAGGCAAGACAGCTATTCTTAAAAATAGCTGTCAACTGAGAAAAGAAAATGTGTATGTATGAATCATTTCACTACAGGGTTGGATTCCCAGCAACTGATGCACCACTGTTCTGGCATCAGAGCCTTTAACGAGCAGCTGATACTAGCTTGGTGCCATTGAAGAATTTCACGGTTACCACAGAACCAATCTGCAGGAAAAAAAAAAAAAAAATCATCTCTAAACTCCTAGAAGTATTTGTATTCCATAACTGGCAATTCACTTGCAAGAAGCTGTTTTAAGCTATTAGAAATTCCAGACAGAAAAAAAATAAATTTCCAAGACCACTCACAAGTGCAATGATCCCTGCCCATGCAAGAGTTGGTGGGCAGGCAGGAACTTTTTCACACTTCATTCCTCTTAGAGATAATTGAGTTAAATTACTTTTAAGATACCTTTTTATTATTTCAGTAGTCATTTACTTCTTTCTGGCACATCACATCCTGAAAGTATTCCAAATTACTTCAGACAGCATCACTCAAATACTACCAGCTTTTAGTGGATGGGCAGCAGCCACTAGACAGAGTACCATAGGGCAGCTGTGGAAAACAGAATTACATTCTAGCCAAGAAAATCAGCCAAAAAAATTCTCTCTTAGTCCTTTATCCCTTCCCTCAAAAAACACATGGAATTTTCACTGCACAGAAAATTACCAACTCATCTTTTCAAGTCTCACCTTCAAAGTCCTATGCAGAGAAAGCAGCATTTTATCTATGTAAAAATAACAAAGGGACAGGTTAGTTCTAAATTCTCAAGTTAAGCTACCATTCAATAGTTTTAATCTTACCAAATTTAACACAACTGTGCCTCAATTCCGAGTCCCAATTTCTCTCTACTTCCCCAAGTTTTTTTTGTAACAAGTTTAAGATGCTGAAGACTGAATTCAAACTTCATCAGTCAAACGTTACCTAGTGCCTGCAACGTTTCCATTAACGTCAACAATGGTCTGAAATGCACTGTCTCACACTGTTAACTCAACCCGCATTATACATCTATCATCATTTAGGCCCACATAGGCAATCTGAATTTACTGGAGAACACTGATATGCCTTATGTATATGCAACAATCATCTTCACATACCTAAGATCAATAATTAAATATGCTACTATAAAGACAGAATACATAAAATCAATGTAATTTTCCTTCTATACGTAACTACATACCGTCAATGCATTTCAATTTAAGTTCTCCTTACGCTGGTAATTTAATGTCTGGTGCTAGAGCACCAGTACAGATCTAGATGTTCAGAGTACCATCAGTATTTCAGCTAACACAGACAAGGGGATGTTGCTTAGACTGCTTCCCATCAGTGCACTGGTTTTCCAGCAAAACTTCCCCTTTTATTTACAGCCACGAAGCCATAATATTTATGTTCTCATTAGCAGAGCTATACACATGTTCACCACACACACAGTTATTCAATTCCTCTCAACAGCGTATCGTAAGTTACTTAAACATCTCTGGATCACTGCAAAAAGTAGATTTCTTAAAACGTTACCCTAGAAATGGAATTGGAAGGAAGAACAGAAGTTTGGTCTAATCAACAATACTCGAGGGTTGAAGGATGAAAACCAAAAAACACTTCCCAGAAAGGTACATCGCTGTACTTGGGCAGCATCTATGTTCTTACCTCACCTATGCCTACCAGTAATTGCCTCTCGGGCTTTCTTTCTGGCAAAAACTCTCATCCTTTTTTGCTAGCCTCAGATGTACAATGCTGCAGACACTTCACTCTTCATGTTACGTGGTGCACCTTTCTGGGCCACAAACATTTTAGTGTAAGAGTTTTTTGTTTGTGAGACAAATCTCTTCAGAGTTTTCCTTCCTGACAAGATGATGGTAGTGTCTTGGATTGATAAACTCTCATAACACCAAACATTATTTCTAGAGCCATATAATTATTCACCAGATTTCTGTTCTTTTACACAACCATCACTTGCTACTCAGGAAAGGTTCTGAACAACGAAGTCCCTCTAAAACCTTTATTGTTCTAGGTGTTTATTTAAGATATGTAGAGAAAAAAAAGTTAGTTTTGCATTTTGCTTGCTTCCTGTTTATCCTTTAGTCAATCTAAACCCGCACACAAGGGCGTGTTTGTCTCTTCATCAAATCATAACCTTCACGTAACTACCTACCCACCCACAGGATGGGAAACCTGGCACACCATTCAGAAATTGGGCATGCACATACTCAATCCAAACGATGCAAGCAAGCATCAGATACAGATCCGTGAAGCTAGGCTTCGGCTAATAAACTTTCCTTTTTTTTAACCGGAAAAAAAAAAAAAAAAAGGGATTTCATTAAATATAGGTCATTTCTGCGTGAGCCCGGTAGCCACACTGCTGCTTTTCCTCCCTCGAAAAGTTGCCTGCCTTGGACCCGCTGCTCTCCCAGCTCTGACATCCCCCCGGGGCTCTCTCCTCCGTCGGGGCCGGGCAGGACATACGGCTCCGGGGCCGGTGCTGCCCACCGGGCTGCCACACACCCATCCCGAGGCGAGGTGAGCGCCGTCCAGACGGAGCTCGAACTACTTGACTTGGGAGCAGCCGGAGAAGACGTGCCGCCCGATCCTCCCCTCTTCCCCGGCGCCCTGCCCGCCGCCTCCCCTGCCGAGCTCCGGCTTCTCCCCCGGCCAGGCGGGGCGGCGGGGAGGCGGCGGGGCGCAAAGACCGCCCCCCCACCACCGACGTTAACGGCGTTACCTGTCACCGCCAACGGCCGCCCGGCACCCCCTCAGCGCCTCACCTGAGGGGGAAGAAGGCGGGAACGGAGGGACAGGGCCAGGGGCAGCCGCCTCGTCCCCTCACCCCCTCACACACCTTCAAACTCGGGGGCCTCCCCACACTTTTTTTTTTCCCCGGCACTTTCCGCCGCGGCGATTCCCCCCCCTCACCCGTTCCCCCGGCCGCACTCACTCACCTCCCCCCCCTCGGCCCCCCGCCGCCTCCTCTTCCCTCAGCGGCCGGGCTGGCCTCCTCCTCCTCCTCCTCCTCCACCTCCGGAGCGGACGGGGCGCCTCGTCGCCTCCCCCTGCCTGTCTCCGGCAGCCTCTCTCCCTGCGCTGAGGCTCTGCCTGCCTCCAACTCATCCCCAGCCTCCCCCCCCTCCCCTTCTCCCTCCCTCCCTTCCCCTCCCCTCCCTCCCTCCCCGCCCTGCCCGCTCCGCTGGCTGCCGCCTGTCTGCNNGGGGGGGGGGGGGGGGGGGGGAAGGAAGGGGGGGCGGGGGGGGAGGGAGCGGGGGGAGGGGCGTCCGCCCCTCCCCCCCGCCCCCCCTTCCTCCCCCCCCCTCGTCGCAGCCCACAGTGACACCTGCCGGGCGACAGGCATCCTTGCCACGTGCAGGGGGGGACATCCCTAAAACTTCCTTAAGGAATAGAATCATCATCACCTCTGGAGCGGGGAAGAGGGGACACACCCACACCCCAAAACACCCACCCCCCCCCAAAAAAAAATTTTTTAAAAAAAAAAGTGGTAAATTTGGGGGTGTGTGGAGGAGGGAGGAGAGAAAAATAAAGAAAGAAAAAAAAAAAAGCAGTGAAAGTGAATGCAGAAGCTCCGTGCGCCTGCTCGGAAATGTATGGATCCATGCCTGGAAAGTGAAACGCTGGGGAAAAAAAAAAAAATAAAATTAATAAAAATAAAAGCTTTGTTCCTATATCCAAGATATTCTCAGAGGAGATGGTCTGCAGCCTGATGTGCTAGCACCTGCCAGAGGACAACAATCTCTCAGATACATATACATATTATAAAATATATAACTATATATAAAAACATATATAAATATATATTTATTCCTTTACTTTTTGATCACCAAATTTGCCGTTTCAAGTCCTCTGCAGTGTCTGTCTCCACTTAAACACATCTGAAGGCCATCAACGTGTCCAAAGCTTAAAGAGAAACAGTCTAAGAAGAACGTCAACATTTATCCCCCCGATGAAAGTTATAAACCCTCCACCTGGCAGCTGGGTACAGGTTTCACAGAGAATCCCAGAGGGAATCGGGTTAGATGAAGGAACTCCTCTTGAAAACAAACAAACAAACCAACCAACCAACTGAACCATCTCTTCAGAGAAAGCAATACTCACACCATCACCACACTGGGTTTTGACATCCACAAGGTCGCACAGGAATCCAACAGAAACAGTTGGTTTCCTGGATAAGGAAAAGTTCTTATAATTGATTTAAGGTATAGGCAGATCTCTGTATGACTTTATTTTCTTTATCCTCCTCTGTAAACTTAGTAATTATATAGTTAATATAGTTAATACTTGGGGGGGGTGTGTCATTATTTGTCATTATTTTATCCTTCACCTGATAATGAGTGACTTCAGTGTTACTGGCAGACAGCAGGGTGCCATGTTCCTAAGGATGTCACTTAACAACAAGTGCAGCCACTCACCCCACCATGTCCAGAACCCCAAAGTAAGCACCAAGGAAACCTGGGAGACAGACTGTAATAAATACTTGGCCCAATCGTGCCATTAGATAGGATACTCACATACATAGGTAGGATACTCACAAAATGGTGGAGCACATGCTCCGAGTGTCCATATGCACCATCCCTGGTAGGGCCCCTTCCCTGGGCCTATTGGTAATGGCTGTCCCTGCTACCACCTCCTCCTTCCCAGTTCTGCAGTGGGCAAGACACACCACACTGCAGGGGAGGGAGCTGGTGGAGAAAGCAAGTATTCCAACAATTACAGTGAGAAGAACAAAATTTGAATCCAGGAATATAATGGCAATTAGGTTTAGTTACTCGTGACCCATCTTGTGTCCCGCCAGGACAAGAGATCCACAGATCAGTGGATTTCAAGTATTACTGATTCCTGCTATCTGTTTCACTGAGAGAACCAGGAGGGAGGAATTACAAACATTCACACCACAGTAAGAACATAGCCAAATGTTTGGCTAATTATCCTAAAATTATCAATGCTTATAAATACTTAAAGGGTGGGTGTCAAGAGGATGGGGGCAGTCTTTTTTCAGTGGTGTCCAGGTATTGGACAAGAGGAAACAGGCACAAACTTGAATATAAGAAATTCCATCTAAACATGAGGAGAAACTTCTTTACTCTGAGAGTGGCAGAGCACTGGAACAGGCTGCCCAGGGGGTTGGTGGATTCTCCTTCTCTGGAGACATTAAAAACCCACCTGGACAAGTTCCTGTGCAACCTGCTATAGGCAGACCCACTCTGGCAGGGGGGTTGGACTAGATGATCTCCAGAGGTCCCTTCTAACCCCGTATCATTCTCTGATTCTGTGAATTAGTTAGAAGATTTGGTAGGGTTCTTTACCCAACAGGTCATGTCCCAGCTGTCCAGCATGAGAAGATCAGCACCGCTCATAATCCTAACCTGCTGCTGCTTCGCAAAAAAAAAGACCACACAGAAAAATTTTCAATATGCTAAATTCTGAAAGACACTACTCAATCAAGCACCTGGGGTGTGGAGTGAGCTGGATTTTGGTGGTTTGGTTTTTTACCATTGCAGAATCTAGTCAAGGAAGACATTACAACCAGAAGAGAGGTGACAATTCTCTCTCACTAGAGCCAGGAAGTCATATTCTTTCTCTCGGATGATTCCCAAAAAGCTCATTACTTTCAAGGGCTTCCACTCTTCTTCCTGATTAGACTAACAACAGCACATCAAGGAAGAAAATTCCTGTATTAGGTGACTTATGGAACCAATGGCAGCAATCAAATCTCCTCAGAATTTTAAAAATTAGTAACATACAGAAAACATACCACAAACTTGCCATAATGCTTTTGGCCATTTCAAAGGCAAAGCACCTGTCAAGTATTTTAGTAAGAGGTTCTGAAATTTTCCAAAGGGGTTCAAGATCTTAATGCAAATTCTAATATTTCAGTCACAGACGGATGGAGGCCTCGAGCCTGCTCTGAGCTTCAAGAGTAGGTGCAAGGCCGTGACACGCATCTCAATGCCCAAGCAGATGTGTGTAGATGCACTCGTAGGGCCCCTTGACCACGCACAGGGATTCAAGACCCAGACTCTTTTTCCAAGAAGGTGTTACAGTGGTGTGCAATTGTGTCACTCAGGTGGCTCTCAGAGAAGGACCACTTCATATGCCTTATTACGTAGGCTGTAGGTACTAAAGCAATGATGGGGGGCAGCGGGGGAAAGTATGAAAGGAAAGCAGAAAACGTAAGATTACACATGAAATTTTGCTGTTGTTCAAAATTCTCCATTTGTTCTAGTCATTCACTGAAAATAGACTCCAGGTAGCTTGTTGTTCACAATCACACACACACTCATTCTGCAATGTGTTGCTCATCTGCCAATTCAATCCCCACACCTGCAGACCCTTTCACTAGATGTCAATCACCATTTTAGATAACCCCACAAATCCCAAGAGATGTTTTGGCTTTCCTGTCATGACAGACATAACTAAAAAGGTTTTCACGCTAAATGAAATACAATGTCAGACTGGAAACTTAGCGAGCACTCTGAATACGTGGATTGCATCCACAGGTTTTAACAATAAGGTAACAGTACAAAGCATACGTTTCTTTGTTCTTGACAAAAGGCTTGGAAAGGACATTGCCATTTCTATAGTACCTTGTCTAACAATCAGCTGAGTCCAGGCTGGAACTCTCCCAGCAACTGTACTAGAACTTGGGAGAGGCACGGCAAAAAAAATTTCAGTTGGACCCACGTTCTCTCTCTCTCATTGATATTTCAAAGACTGTCCCATTGGTCACGATGACATTTCTAGAAGATGGCACCGACACATTGGAGAATTTGGAGCTTGTAAAAAAACAGTGGATAAAAAGCTCTGGCTCTTCTTACCGTCTCAGAATTTATACAACCAATTTAACAGAACTGGCACCTCCAAGACTCTCCAAACTATAATGGCAGTAACGTCCTCCTCTTTTTCTTAAAAGAAGCCCTAAATAAAAAAAAAAACCACTCCACGAGGAACGTGTGTAGATTAGGTTGCCAGGTTTTTACCTTTAGCTTCTGATAAATCAGCCAGGAAAGCTATGATGTGGAAACCAAGAGAAATGGACTGCTATCAGATTGTACCACATAAGCTAGCAACTACTACATACACTACTATAATAAAGCCAGAAACTACACTCCCCGTTAAGAGGGGCTGGATGATTGAACAGCAGTCAAATGGAGTTCTGCATCAACATCTTGTTATATAGAGTCAATAATGTATGAGGTAATTAGACAATATTTGATCATCAAATAAGAAATAAAATCTAACCTGGATATTCTTTTATAAAAGAACCTCAAATCATTTTTTTGTGGAGGTAGCAGATCCTTATGGATGTACCAAGTGTCTTATGAGGCAGCACAGACTGAAAGAAGGGAATCCTAACCTGAAACAGATTTTTTTTTGACAGCATTGCTTTACAATAAAAATGCCAACAACAGTTCTGAATTGATTCCCTGACTTGTATTTTTAATACCAAACTGTCTAGTTTGCCGAAATGTTGATAGCACTACCACATTAGAGATATTTAGTATTTGCCATATGCTTTCACATCCATTTAACTGCTTTACAAATTGATAAATTTTCATATCAAGGAAAAAAGCCTCCAGTATACAGATTAATAATGATAATAAAATGCTATTTCCAAACTCTCTCAGCACTAACGCACTTTAGACACTGCTTTTAGCCTATGAGTTAATACACCGGACATACTCTGTTATAAATTTAAAAAAAGGTCTATTTTCTGTTTTATAAAATAAAGTCTTTGCTATGTGAAAGATACAAGATTCTCTTTTATTATAAAATTTCCCCAAAATGTTTTTATTTTCATTCCCAAGTCTCAGAGTGATTTGTGTTGGAGGACAAGTCTTAGTATTTCCACAATACAGACAATCTAAGTCATAAAAGAAATATGATTTGCCTTAAGAATGTACTATGAGAAAAGGCAGAATTGGGAACTGATCCAAATTCTGGGGTTTTTCTACACCATTCTGTCTACTAAACAACAAAGCAACTATTCACTGCTTGTTATTCTACATTTTTTGATTTTTAAAGTGCTACCATACTCCCTTTTTTCTCCAAAAACATAGCCAGAATTACTTTCTTCACTAGCGGTCCTACTGTACTGTTTATGTTAGTTGCGAGAGAAGTAATCAGTTTGCAAAGCACTTTTAAATGAAAAAATTGCCAAATATTGTCAAGTAAGATCCTAATTTCTCATGTCCATATCAGAAATCTCACTGACATGAGTAGGACAAGGATCAGACTCATTTTACACCCGCAGACACATACAAAACACCTACAGAAAAAGTACTCCATAAAGAATGAGGTGCCTATCTAGTACTCAAATGAAGCCATGACCCAAAACCTCCACAACTTTGGATAGTCTTGCATGAAAAGAGGGAAGTCATATGAGAAGGATGTCGAATTATCAATAACAGCATCATATTACATTTACCTGAGAAACAGTATTACAATAAATAAGTTTGTCTTTTCTATTCACTAGTATAATCATTCCTATTCAGTTCTCCATAATCCTAGCTTTCAAATCCTTCCCAATAACTTGACACATCCACATGTGTTTAAAAGCTACTCTAGTCGTCTTCTTTAGGACTTCACAGAATAATTGTATCTTTCTATTTGCACATCCCTAATTTTTGACATAAGGACAATCTTCAGTGTGTCCCTTGTACAGTGCAGAGCACTTGGTCTATACTTAAACCTTAAAACATAATTGCCTTCATTTTAAGAACCCTACATTTGCAATAAATTTCTTCTAGTTCTGACCTTCAACTCTCCCCAAGGATAAACCTTGAAACCTCTGCGAAGTTCTCAGTGTCCCCTTACTACTACTACTTCTTTTCCCTTTCTCCCTACTCTGCCCACCCCCCCTCCATTTTTTAACTCCTTTTTAATTATATACTTCGCATTAACATGGCATGGAAAAAAATCTGAAGGCTTTACTATGACAGAAGACAAAATTAAGGTAGACAGGTTGGACAGATTACAGTACTCAAATTGCATATATTGTTATATGAGTAGTAGCTGAATATTTTTCACGCCTAAGAGGCAACTCTACATCACCTTCAGGCAACCCAGGCTAACGCTGCTCACTGAATCCGATACCTGTATTGTCCAGAATGAGGACAAGGACAAGGAACCTGCTGCTGACCATGTGCCTGCTTTGCTTCTGCTGCTGCTGTGACCAAAGGCATTTTTTCATGTCTGGAAAAATGCTTCTACATTTGCTCGCTGAAATACTGCATATAAAAATATTATTCCTTTCCGGCTTACTCCTCCCAAAGGGATCTTAGGAACTGTCTCTTTGCTCTTTCATGTTAAATGTATCCTAGTGACTTTTTTTTATCCTCCCCACTATTTTTGCAGGTCATCTGTAATATATTTTTAATATTGAAAATCTTCATAGCATGCAGTTGTTTAATGCCTTCCATTAAAGGCTCTCAAAGCATTCTGTTGTCACTAATCAGTTCAATCTCACCAACCCAGACGTACACAAGCATTATTCCTATTCTATAGACAGGAAAAAAAACACTACAGAGAAGGCTGAGTGGCGAATTCATTCCTGCATTCAAACTCCAATCACTAGATCACAAACAGCTTGAAAAAAGACAAACCGTTCTCTAATGCTGAGATCTGTATGACTGCATTAACAGGAGTTCCTCCAGTAACTTGCTGTCTCTTCTCTCAGATACATCATTAACTACTCATTTATTTATAAACAGGCTTATATACCGACAGTTCTTAACATACTTTACAGACACCAAGAAGAGAGGCAAAATATAAAAAAAGGCTGTTAAAAAAGATTTTTCACAGTTACTATAGCATCAGTATAACAAGTTGCAAGAACACAAAATACTTTAAAATGATAGATATTTACATCTTCCATCTTTAACACACTGACCATTGCTTTGACTGGCATCTTCAGTAAGCTTCACTGACAGCTGAAACACTTTAAACAAGACACTACTAGAAAAATACATTACAAATTTGTGGAAAAGAAAAAACATCTCAAAATTTTAACTCCAGAGCAATATATCATTACTACAGGTACCATCCTACCAGGTCACTCACGTAGCTCTCCAGTTAGTGCTAACATACCAAGATGTGCCCTGTCACACTGTGGAAATGGCACCGATTCAGAAATTTAATGCAATGAGATGTAAGAAAAAAACACCGTATTCCTCTCTCTAATCTAAGCAGTAAGGAAGTATGACGTTCAAAAATAGTCTTCTGCAACTGATTAGAAACACTATACACTATACAACATGTAATGCAGACTCTCACAAGTAAAAATGGAAAGAGTTTTCTTAGGTTAGGAAACTATTTACACAATAGGTGGTGATGCCATATACTAAAGTTCTGAGGTTTTTTTAAATCTTGAGTGAAAGGATGGACTGTAATTCTAACACTGAAACACTCCCATTGAAGAGTAATCCAACTTCAGAAATTATTCTCATACAACATCATCATTTGCACTGTGGCATTAACCTCTATTCTTGTTCTTTTGTTATTACATGTTATTTCTACAGTAGAATTCCCTTCATTGCATAGAATGGAGACTGCACACAGGATGAATCAGAAATACATATGGAAAGAAGTTCCCCTCAGTAGAAGCTCTGTCCCACTTGTGCAGATTAACATCTTGCTCTTGTTTAGTATCATGTTCGCTACACCACACTCACAGTAGGAATTCATGAACAATTCGTCACAAGTTAAGCAAGGATGTCAAATTTACTACAAATCAGTTAATCTGCAATTACTTTCTATAAAATGTATACTCTGCCCCAGCAAAGAATGTAAAAGAAATTGGTCTTTAACCAAGAAAATAAATGGCTTTGAATTAATTCATATTGATCTGACAAAAATTTGCATGCAGGCAGTTAATGCAAAACAGCTGACTTGAAGTAATTTACTTAGAATAAGGAGTTAAGAGACCAAGCAGGTTATTCATGTTTGTGTACTCTCAATATACATGCACTTAGATTATTTCAGTCTGCCAACATTTTTATAAAATACAGCCACACCTATATCTTAGGCCAATCTAAACTACATTGTTTCCAGAAAATTTCACTTCTTCAAGCTATGTCTTTCTGGCAAGATGACAAATGTGTGAAATAATCTTTTTCTTCTTCAAACTTGAGACATTTCACCAGTGTGCATACATGGGCAAATAAATACTTGCTTATGGTTTATCTATAGCTATGGCATTCGCAGATTTTTGGTGCGGAACTATCCCAAACTTTATTGCTTCAAAGCTCAGCAATTGTAAGGCAATAAAATCTGTTCCTGCCCACAGGTATTATAACTATCTCCTTTGTGTTTATTTTTGTTTAATCCTTGTTTGTACAGGGCTATTTATTTATTTCTCTGCTGTACTCCTTTTGATATTCTGAAAGCATGAGAGATGAGCCACATCAGAACCTGAACCCCACCACAGGCGGTGGGGCCATGCAGAGACCTCGGAGCCTCCCCAGGGAAACAAACACAATGTTATCTCTCCAAAGCCCTTTTTCTCTCCAAATATCTGCCCTTCTGCTGGGGGCAAGGCAGCAAAGCAAAGAAGATATTGTTCTGTTCAACCCCATTCCTGGCACCGCAGCCCAACAGCAGCATGGAAGTCTTGGCAGGGAGCACCAGGGCTTGGAGGGTTTGAACAGTTGCATGGGGCATTCAGCCAGAGGCTGCACAGCTGCTGCTGGAAGAGGCTCCAAGCCACCCTCTCACCTACTGGGCCCCTCTGGTTTCACAGATCTGTCCTCGATACAGGGAAGGTTGTAGTAATATCAAGGAGACTTCTCCCCATCCACAAGTCCACCTTATCAACTTGTACCGACTCTCCTTGGTCGCTATCTGCAACAATCTAGGCACAGGCTAGATGCTGAGTACAGTTAAAGAAGCCTCCGAGAATGTCAGAATCGCATCTGCCACCAGAAATTAAACTGCTTTGGAGCCAGTATTGCTGTGATTTGTCTGTTCTTAAAGAGAATTACACGAGCATAGGAATTTGTCAGTGGGCAGTCTCAGCTTTGTACCAGACATATGATTTTATATGAAATCCAGATGTCATTTAGAACAGTGTCAAAAGTCAGACTAAAATTAGTATGCACCGAATGACTTTCTTAAAGAAGAAAATATGCTCTGCAGCTTAAAGAAAGAATTGTAAAAATATCTCAGATTTGTGTATTTCTCTTAGGAATGTCATTGGGTTTTCTCTCATACAAACACATAAGCCTAAAGAATCAAGAGCGGAAATATTTTTCACGTTTCTGTTTGGATATGGCTCATAACTCAGGATCAGTTTATAAGTCTGAGTAGTCCCCCCAGAGTACAGAGCGGTCCACCACTACAGCTTGATTTACATGCACAGTATGTACCTACGTGAAAAGTCTTGATAGACTGGAAAAGACCAAGATGGCGTTTCTGCATTTATTTAGCAAAGAAATGAAATTACTTTCAACAGTCTGAGGTTTTCTTAGGCGATATTAGAACTGCCTGCACACCACTCTACTACTCAGTCTAATCAGGAAAAAACCCCAACAAATGTTGCTTATTTTGTTCTGAGACAGCCACCCCAAAGCTCTACCTACCAGCCAACAGAGTGAGCTCACCTTCATGCCATGCTGTGCCTACCCAAATTGTAGCAGTCACCCACTTTCACTGAGTAAAATGGTGCTTTATTTGCAAAGATTTAAAGAAAGACTTCTTTGTTCATGAAAGATCTCTATTCTTTTCAGCAAAAGGCATGATCTCATCATTCTGATATAATTGTCCCATTAATTGCGTTGAAAGAAACTTTGCATTGCCACAGCTGAGACAGATCACTCTGGTAGGTGAATCTGGGAGTCTGAAGGGATGTTTACAATTTACCTCATCAACAGGAAGAAGAATGTGTGCCACTTAGCTATTCCCTAGGAGTAAGAAAGAAAGCAAAATCAGCACGGGGCTAGCCTGACATCAAGATGCCATTCAAAGAGCCCCAACAACGTCTCAGCCTCATAATAAGCCTTTTATGACAGTTGGCCCCCAGGTGCCTTGCAAAATTCCACCTCAGAGGGATTAAGGATGTCTTTTAGCCAGGAACATTCATTTGTACCTTCAGGAACAACTATTTATTTTAATGGTTGGCATTGATATTTTCTGCTGCTTGGTCTTCTTTAAGTTCTGCACAGACATACTACATGGAGCCTTTTATTCAATTGTAGGCTTTTGATTAGAAATTGTTTAGATTAGTAAATCACAGCAAGGAAATTTTCAGAAAGAAAATAGTATTATTATACCTGATTTTTTTTAAGAAGAAGAAAACATTATGGTTATACAATAAATAAATGTCTTTGTTGTAATAGATATTTCCACTCTTAATTCTGAGTAATCTCTGTAAAAGTTTTTGAGCTAGTGACTTTCTTCCTTCCAGAGTTCTAAACAAAGAAGTGAATGAGAGAGATGATCAGATACAATAGCTGTATAAAAGAAAAATCCTTTCCTTCAGATGCATCCCAGTAAGTAGATTGTTTCAGCAACTTAATGCTTACTTCTCAACTGACATGAGTACTTGAGTCATTTCTAAAACAAACACCACAAGAATTAGCTACAATAGAAACGCATCGCAATCGCACTTCAGTGCTTTGAGAGTTTCAATTTATCAAGACTGACAATCTACAGAAGCCTGATGCTGAAGCAGCAGTACTGATCTGGATGCAAGGATGCTGCATTAAACAGCCGGCGTGTCCTCCAAGTTCCCTAAGAAGCCTAAAGTCCTTGTGACTATACAATGATTTTGGTGATTAAAGCCAGAGCTTCAGGAATGCGGAGTTACAAGATCAGGCCCATACCCTAATCACTACAGAAGGCAAAAACAAATTAAAAAACCTCATCTTCACCACAGGTCCTCTACTTTCCTCAGTTGGATGTAGTGGTACACATCAACACTGCCAGAAGAAGGGAACACACGTTTCACATTCCCTCCAGCTCATACTCCTGTGGGCCTAGGGTTGGAATCCTACCCTTGGTACTCCCTTCCACTCCTATTTCATCTGAAAGACTGGGTTTGCCTTTTTTGTTTCAGAGTTTGTGCCTGGCTTTATCTGCTTTTCCTGACACGACATCTTGGATTTTGGGACTGAGTACAGATATTTCATCATCTTCAATCAGAAAGATCTATCTGAGGGACTATATATTAGTCTGACCTGCTAGATCTTAGGCCTATCGTATTAACAGAGAAAGTGGACTTCATCCTATGCCTGGAAAATAAAGCCAGAAAAATTGTTGGCAAGGGGAATCAAAATTTGCCTCCTTAGATATCAATGTTTATGATTCATATCCTGAGATACACACATTAACTGGACTAAGCACTGTGGAGTTCTTCCACTGCAGAAAGGAAGTACTGCCTCCCATACCAGTAAGTTCTCAAATCATGTATCTAGAAGAACAAAAGCTTTAGCACATCGACCTGGACTGGCTTTGTTGTTTTAGGTGGGGCATGGGACTGACTTCTGCACTGCCTACAGATCTGTTGAAAACTGCTGCTCATAAAAAGCTAATCTCACCACAGGCTCCTTCCCTCCCTGTTTAAGGAGGAGGATACCAGCTTTCTCACAGACCTGGCCCAGTGATAGCAGGTTTTTGTTTTGATGTGTCAAGCTGACAAAAAGAGTATTTCATCGAGGTCAAGAGGGCACCAACCTCTGGCCAGCAAGTATTGGTGGTGCAGTGGTGCACCTCTTCATGACAGGACTTTCTGACACAAGAGTCTTTCACATGACAAGAATCTGCCTAAGTAAGCAGTGTGGGCTTTACCCATCAAAAGTGCAATGTATGAAGTCCATTGTTCTCCAAGGCAATTGTCATGCAACTCCCACATTACCAAATTTAAAAAAAAAAAAGCATCTTAGGACAACATTCATATTAACACTTCAGCATATATAAACTGAATTACTGAGGAAGTGTGTTTTCAAGAACTGCAGTGCACTCCAAAGCATTAACAGACCACACAGCCCCTGTTGTCACTGCTGCAGCAGCTGTTCCACCTGTTTCATTGCAGTCAGGGGACAAGAGCCATCTGAGTTTCCACTCAATCTCATGAGGTTCAGAAAAAATGGTACCTGTAGGTGGGCTGGTCTTGTTAAACTGACAAAAGCATCCTCATACTTGGCATCACCCTTCCAAGCTTGCCTACTTTCCGCCCTAGCATGTCTTTCTGTCCTGAGCAGGCACCCTGCTCTGATTCAGATGCCTACAGAAAGGAGGAGATCAGCAGTATGGAGGGCTGCTGGCTGTGGAAATGCCAGAAGCAAGTTTCAAGGGTGAGGAATGTCTCCAAGCCCCCCACCCCTGCAGCAGATACATTTGCTTCCACACAAATTTTGGAATAACTAATGTATCTTTAAAAAACTCCTCCAGCTCAGAAGAGGTTACAAATCTCCAGCCGCCTGTCATCTCCCTTCTGCTAGAGATTATCTGCTGGAGGGGCTCTTATTACAAATGTTACACAATCTGTTGCCTTCAAAGTGAACTAAGTTAACTTGAAAAAAAAGAAGTGTCTTTCTAACCTAACTCATTTTGACAGACAAGTTAGAAAATGACAACACACACAACAAACAGATGTGAGACAATGATAATCACCAGCTGAAAAGATGGTGACAAGCAGCAGAGTTCAGTTACTCCTTCTGCAAGGGTAGCAAGACCCAGTCAGTAACTTTTGCCCATGACTTCATTAAGCTACAATTTTTGTCTTCTAAAAGCCAGTTCTTTTTCTCGACATTAATAGAATCAAGAAAAATTATATTAGTATATTACTCATCTGTGTTGCTAAAGCTAGCATATTAATTCACAAAGACAAACAAATTCACTAACATCTCTTACCAAAATCTTTGTGCAAAAGACCTCACAACTTTCTTACCTTCAATAAGTTCACATTTTTCACCTGTTTGTCTCATTCTCTACTGTTTGAAATTATTTTTAACATTCCAAATGCAAGCTTCATTTCAGCATATGAATTTCTATTTCATTCTACACTCATAAATGGGCTTTTGCAATTACACAAAATAAAGTCCATCTCTCTACAAAGGACTAGATTAAAACCTCTGTGGCATAAAATAAGATCCATGATAACCACTTTACTGAAGCGGTGCAGAAATAGCTTGTCTAGATCCTTCCTAAGAGGGTAACTACTGCACTGCAGCGGTATAGCTGGTTTCATTTCTGCTGATGCTAGAGATTATTCTTCTTTTGAGTAATTCTCCATTATTACTGCAGTTCTGGGAAATAGCCTCAGTTCTTCTGTGAGATTTTTTTTTGTTCATTTGTTTTGGAGTTTGGTGGTTTGGGTTTTTTTGTTGTTTGTTTGTTTTTTAAACTCACAAACATCTTTTCTTGTTTACAGCGGTACTGAAAATCCTAACAGACCAGTTCCTATAGGCCACACTGAGATGCCTGCAGCTGTAACAGTAGTTCCTCTGAGGACTCCAAGGGTGGCCACAAGGGAGAGAGGTACACAGAAACAATAGAGACTAAGCAAGAAATACAGAGTATAAAAAAGGCTTTGAAATTACTTCCTAACATACACCAGCTGCCTAATGCATATTGTTTCAACCCAGGAAAAGCTATGCAGGTGTGAAGAGGCAGCCAAAGAGTTCTGGGGAAGTACATAATTTGCCTACACTAAATGGTCTATGCAACTAAATGGCAAGAGTAAGCACCAATTGTTGTTCTAGGTATGCAAATGCTTTGAAAATTCCATCCCATGATTTAAGTTACTTGATTTCTAAAAATACCAAACCTCTTAAAATTACTATCCAAATACACAACAGATTGCTAGTTTGTAAACTACTATTTTTTCCAGAGACAGCTTTTAAGCTCATGATCACGTTTTCACAATTAAAACCACGTAAGAATCTTTATCTCATGATCCTGGGTTAGGTTCACACCCTGTTCACATACATCTTGTATTCTGTTTTGTCACAAGGACAATACAGCTTAGATACTTTGCACTACCACTTCTGTCTTTTCACTCAATTCCTCTAGTTCCTTAATTCTTGTAATATTTATTCAATTTTCAGATATTGTCAACAACTAAGTGCATCAAAACTTTCCTTTCTTCTTTTTGATTCTCTAGAGAGAAAGCTAAAGGGCTGGTAGATGTATGAAGTTTAAAAATTTAAAACTAAAATCATTAAAAGTTAATGCTGTTGGTCCATTTCTTCCATGGTTTTTCATATCAAATATGCTACATTTAGAAGAAAGACTTTTTTGAATTACAATCAACTATAACACAAAAATTGATTTTAAACTATATTGTAGAATTATACTCAGATAATGACAACACATATATTTATATAATTTACATCTATAAAATTTCCACTTGCAACAAAAGTGAGACTGCACCATACTGTAGGAAGCGCCCCTCTGATCCTAATGCAGAATTCCTGTTTATCCCATAGAAGAAACCATAAAGTATGCAAGGTAAACCTTCAAAAGGTATTACTTTATGAGAGATTCTTATAGGTACCATCTATTTAAATTAGAAAATTAAACTTCAAATTTTCACTACGATTTGTTTTGTCAGGTTTGTTTTGTCTGGATTCCATTAAATGTATCTTCTGTCCCTAACACTCAGCAAAATAATTTAGAAAGGAAAGCATGTTTGTTCAGGAGAGTCTAAGAACAGAACACAAGGTCCAAATATTCTTGAATTTTAAAGTTTACTCCACACTCTTGTCTTTATTTACACTGGAAGAGAGAGAAAACTATGAAAACCTGTATCAGTACCAAAGTGAGGAGGACATCTTAACACTTTGCCTTTGCACCCAATGTTTCCCATAGAGAAGATAAATCAAGAAACCACTCCAACACCAAACACTGCAATCAAGATTTAATACGAAAACCCCACAACCCAATACTGAAAGCTCCTAAACCCTACAGGACATACTCTCAGAGAATCAACATGTCGACCCTGATTTACCTGAAAGGAAGAAAATTTTTCCTCCTCTCTGGATCTTATGTATGTCAATGGGTTAAATTACAAGTCTTCGCTGCTTTGGTATTCCCTTTCCTCTCCGTGGAAGCCCTGGTCTCCAAACGCTGATAGCATTCACAGGAATGAAAATTTCTGATTTTCACACAATTGCTGAAAACCTGTAAGATAAAGGTAAGAATGTCTGAACAGATTATTGAAAAAGAAAAGAAAAATCTGCAATATGAGGACATAGGATATTTCTTTCCAGATACAGAAACCCCACTTGCCTAGCTATCATCCTTTACTATGAACAAACTTTCAAAGACTGTTTCTCTCTAGTACTCACGAGTCATTTTCTAACATCGCGTCTTTGGCGGCTTGAAGCATTCTGAAAGTGGAAAGCAAACAAAATTGCTTTTAATGCACTCATAAGAGGGTACTTCAGGTTTTTTTAAAAGCCATTTTTTCCTCTATCTTTTAGCTGCTAGGAGGCTTTAAATGGGACCCCTGTAGGTTTTTGTCTGTAAACCATACGAGAGCATAAAAGCTTGGAAAACTTGCAGAGATTCTGAAGCAGGTTCACACAGCTTCATTGAAACTGTGTGTGGTTTTGAAGCTCACCAGAGCTCTACTCACCAGGAACCGTTTAAAATTGCCAACTTAAAAAATAGATTTAAAACTCATAAAGGATTATGATGAAAATGTAAGTCTTATTTTGTAGGCTTCCAGCTTGAAATAAAAAATGCTATTCTGTAAATAGGAGGAATGGGGTTTCATTCTCTAAGGGGTTTTGGGCATTGTTTCTTTGAAAACACATATAGGAACCTGAGAAAAGGATCAGAGTAACCTCTGTAAACACAGCCTGAATTAACTTGCATCAAAGTGATTTACCTGTATCAAAAGACTCAAACTGAACAAACCATTATAACAACACATGGTGGCTCAACTATCCTAAAAGTACTTGCAGGAGCAGTACAATGGAAATGTATCAAATCTTCTCCTGTCTTTGGAGGTGACTCTTCTCAATCCATTTCAGTATCAATTAGAAGGCTTGAAAAATCACCACTGCAATCCGTAAATACGATGAGAAATGTGAAACTATTATTTATATGGAGAATAAATCAAGTAAGATTTTTTGACTAACACCATTATCTCGCTATCACCAATTTCTCATTTTACATTGTAAGGTTTACTGGAACTTGGTGCTGCAAAAGAAAATGGGAAAGTATTTTTTTTGAATGTTAAAGGAGACATGAAAAATTTATCATGATCAGGTCCAATAAAGCATTTCTTGTATATACACAGTTGTCATTGAAGCCTGTGAGACTTCTGTGAGGAAAGATTGCCAATTGGATTTTTACTTCAGTAAACATTGACATTCTAGTAAGACACCAAGAAGTTAATGGACAGAAGTAAAACAGCACGTTTCATGTTTTCTGATGGCAAGTGGTACAATGGACAGATGACGTTTGCTACTATTTAAATTTGTTGTGGGACTGATTTTGCCACTAGTAGTTGCTTTTAGCTTTTATACTCATTTCTTATTATTTTATACTCACTGATAGTGAAGAATACTCAGCAGTGCTGTTGATTTCAGATTAACCATTTGACAAGCCAGCAGCTGTGCAATGCCAGGGAATCAACGTAACCTGTTCACTAGGATGATAAAAAAACGTGGTGTTGGTCACCGAAGCTTATTTTTCCACAATCACAACCATTCATGGAATTAATTCCTAACTCAGGAAGGTCTATGTAACCTCTCTTCTATTAATAAATAATGCTCCAAAAGCTGGTAAGGTTTTTTCCCTAGAATTCTATTTGGCTAGGAACTCATTAGCCCAAAATCTGTAATACATGAGCATATGAGCAGGAGAGTAGAGACCAACAGTTTCCTAAGTCCTTGCAATAGCTGAGATTTTTAAAGAGCTCCCAGAGGTACAAAAGAAAAGGTTCAAACCATGCAAAGGAAACCAAAATGTTTTTCCTTGCCTATTTTGGAGGGGACAGAGGACCTGACCCCAAACCTAGTGACAGGAAGCAAGATTCACTAACCAGGTGCCTAAAAGACTTTGTGGCCACAGAAAGCACCAGGATACTTTGCCAACCTTGTGTGTACACTTTGTAGCAATCTTCAGTGCTTCAGAAGAAGGAAGGGAGGGAAATGAGGAAAAAACAAGCACACAGACAAGCAAAACAAAACCCCCACGAACAAACAAAAAGGGGTTTGGGCCCTGGTTCAGAGGCAGGGAAAGGAAGAGGAATTCCTTCCTGGATCCTACAGGTAAAGTAGCAATTCTGAAGCATGACATTAATACAGCACAAGTGTAATGTAAACAGATACTCAAGTAGTCACACTATTAAAAGGGGACAAAAAAAAAAAGGAGAAAAAAGAGGAGGGGGTGAGGTACTATTCAAAGTAGTACTCAAAGAGAGCAAAGTCTGGAAGAGCACGGCCCATGGCTGGCATCTCAGTATTTCTTTTCCATTACTTAGACCAATTTGAAGAAAATCCCTGCAAAGAAGCTTTCATAAGATGGCATTTTTGTGATTCAGTATAGCACCAATATTCCTTTTGAGTTTTATAACTGTTCCTAGAACATTCTTGGCAATGAATTTAAAGTTTTTGAAAGAGGTTGCATTTCACTGTAAATGGTTATCTGGTATTCACAACACAAAATAAGCATTTGAATATTTATTGTGAGCACATTGCATTTTAGGGAGAACACACAAAGATTCTTACCACAATTATCTTGTTCCAGCTTTAATATATTAGCTGTCACCTCTTTAATGGATCTTGTGAGAAAGGAAAGTTTCTTTCTTTAACTCTCTTTTCCCCCTGAACGCAATTACCACCTCATTCAGAGCTCTTTGTGTCCACCTAATCTCTCTGATTATGTCTCTGACACCACCACAATACTACATGACTGACATACCTGACAGCTGTGACTGGTGACAGAATACTCACAATGAAAACCAGCTCTATGCAGGATGAGTATTACCTACCGCCAGCCTCGTAGAGCAGACATGGAAGGAAGGTAAAAAAAGGGGTGGGGGCATTTCACCACTAGCCTAACCCCTACCGATTTTTCCTCTTTTTAGAGCCAAACAGCATTGACAAGCAGAGCCTCTTTGTACATACCTACCTAATGAACCAATTGTTGGATGAATACAAAAGAACACCCATTAGTATTTTAATTTTGAATTTATAGAGTACAAAATGCATGTTTGGAGACGTGACTTACAAGTAGGACTTGATGGATCATTTTGTCTCTCTCCAGCCCTTTTATGCTTCTCCGGGTCATAACTCCCAGCTGGTGCTCAACTGTCAGATTCAGGCAGGTGGCAAGAGATGAGAGCCTGTGAAGAAAGCTATACCTGAAAATGTCATTCCCAGATGACAAGCTGCCACAGGAATCAAGCATAAACTATTTCAGAATTCCGCATTTTGAGCCATAAAGACATGAAACAGTATTAGAAATAATTGGCTAATACAATAGCAGTAACAAATACACTAATCAGGAAAAATATCAAGGTAGTTTACAAAGTGTCTTAGACTTAAAAAAAATTCTAGGTTTCTAAGTGGTACTTCTACATTAAAAGCTTCATCTTGTCAGCACTGCCTTCTTTCCCCTCACCGTTAAAGAAAAAAGATGGGAATTTTGGGAATAGGAATGAAGCAGATTGTTCTAAATATACTGAAAATTCAGAACAAACAATTTAGTTGCATCTTTCTGAGCTCTTGAACAGCTTCAGAAATTACACATTCCCGGAAACAGAGAGAAGGGGCAGAAATCAAACATTTTCAAACTGGAACATCTACAGCTAAAATGTGCCACTCAAGCATTGAGTTTTCAGAGATGAACAGATAATATTTACAGAAAATTAATCTGTGCTTTACAGCCATCTGATTTTACATCTAAAAACTGCTCACGTACGAGTTTCCTCAGACCATCATACAGCAAAAATAAAATATGCAGAGTTGAAGGGTATGCTTAGGAAAGTTTTATGGTCAAACAACACATTACTGATAGCTAAATTGCTTATTTTCTATCTTAACCTTCTTATGCTCCAAGTAAGGTGTTTATGCTGTTATTATAGATTCAGCACAACATTCCATTAATTTTGAAAAGGTCTAAGGAACACTAAGTAAATGAATAAAATGTTTAAAGAAAATCCTCTTTTTAATCCATCACGTTCCAGCTAACAGTGTTCGTTCATTCTGAACTTTAAGTTACTGCTACCTAGGAACCTGTAATGCAGATTCCACGTTACATGATTTATTAGTGAACTAATTGGTATTGTAAAGAAAAAAAATTATGACAGTCGATAAGCACATTGAGAAAAATAACTTCTACTGTTAGTGCCAACTCAAATTTTCAAATGGGAAGCTAGAATCAATGCACTACTTAAATGGTAAATTTGGTGAGAAAGATGCTATGATAAAAACATAGCCACTTCAAAGGATTTTTAACAGTCATCTTTCTTACTGAATATGAGGCATCACTGAAGGCAAGTAGATTCTTCACACAAACTTTTCATGTCTGTCTTACTGATTATAAGACACATATATTCTTCACCTATGCTATACAATGAAAGCAGTAAGGCATGAACTTCTATTATCTCATTTGGGGGGGGCGGGGAGAGGGGAGGACAGAACAAGATAGCTGTGAATAAAAGTCAGGATATTCAATTACAATCCCAGGGACAACTGATCTTCGTCAAACAGCCACTTTTTCATTAGCTTCCAAGGACTTCTGTTTCCATAATACCTTTTTTCATTTCCAAAGATGCTACAATACAGCAACTTAACACACTTCACATGTGTAAGAAGTTAGATTACCTACTAGTGTAAGATACATTACCTCTTAACCTGGTAGTGAACTCTGATAGCCCTGCAGCCCCCCAACTCTTCCACAAATCATAGGAGCAACAATATACCAGCATGTCACCCAACAGGCATTCCTACCAGAGAAGTGCCCCAAAGTCTTTAATACTGTACTTGAGAAAGCCACCGCTGCCCTCAGTAACATAATTTATACACCAAAAAACCCCTCACAAAACTCTCCTTACCATTTTAACATTTTTATATGACCAAAATAATTTTCTAGACAGCCAGGCCTTGATATGCACCTTTACTAGATTTTCTGAACACTAATTAGTTTCAGATACCAGGGCAACAATCTCCAAAACACACTGAAGCACGTGTACGGAATGTATTATAACACCATTTGTAGTCAATGATGTGAAAACTTTACAAAGCTGTTGAATAATTATGATTACTAATATCCCAATTAGGCTGGGCAGGTACAAAGACATCCTCAGTGCTAGATACTTAATGAATTTTTAAAAATAATTTATTTCTAAATCTTCTCTCTGACTGGCCTTAAACAAGCAGGGTTAGTATAATTAAAAAGACATCATTTGGCATTTTCTTGCTTTTTTTTTTTTTTTAGAGTGTGCCTGCTTGGGATGTTTGAGCCAGACTTCCCAGTCAGAGACAAAGGATTGCATCCAACAACAGGAGAAAATTGAAAAAAGTTTCAAAACTGACAATGACCAAAATGAGAAGAATTATATTCAAAGCTAATTCTGATTCTTTTATCAGAAGTATCATAGCTGAAACCCTTAATCCAATTTGCAGCCTTTGAGAATTGGTCAGAACTGTTCTATTTTTCGTTTTCCTAAAAGATGTAGAGACAGAGGTCAGTGCTTCTTCACACACTGGACAACTCAAAAGCACTCTTGACTACAAAAGTTTACTGCATAGATAAGGCAAACACAGGGAAAGGAAACGGTCTCATTTTATGGACTAGGAATGGAAGCAGTTTGAAGTGACTTCCTCGAGACTTCTGCAGTTCCACTGATGTGCCCAATTTGCAAGTGAAGATACACTGGCTACACTCCCGCTCTTGCACCTGCACTACTGGGTAAAAGCTTCACCCAGAACTAATGAATGAGCTGCCTACCAAAGATCCAGGCTTCCACTGATAGACTCCTTTCCTCTTCCTCACTTTTTCAGTCATCACCACAAAAAATGAAAAAAAATCTTTAAAAAAAGTCACACAAAACTGATTCTTCAGCAGATAGGTTAATTATACTCCATGCAGTACTAATAGAAACTTGTTAAACATTCGCGAAGCAAAAGCCTAAGGAGTAGAAGAACTGAAATATTGTAAGATTACCTATCCTTCTTACATCACCAGGAGTCATTTTGATTTGTCTTACAAACAGAAGTACAGCAATATAATTCAAACAGCAAAAATGACTGCTGGGACAAGAGCTCTAGGGATGTTCTCCAGTTATGGAGTTACCAGCCTGTAGCTTCCTCTTCATGCTGCAAAGAAAATCATTGTTACTAGAAGTGAATCAAGTAAAATGGGCTGCAAATAGATGCCAAAATATTTAGCTTCACATGCAAACCAGGATTCCTTTGGATAATGAGGACAGGTCATTTGCTCAGACTCCTTTTCTTCAAAACATGTTTCACTAATTTATATATATATATTTATACACACACAAGCAGAGTTCAGCAGAGAGTATCCATGGCAGCACACTCTGTGCCCTTCTCCTCTCTTAAGCCCAATCCAAGTGACAATATAAGAAAAAACATACAACCATGTCCCATAGTTGTCCAGAATTCAAGAAAAGCCCCTAACAGAAGCATGAACAGAGTTCACAGACAGCAACCCTATACTAGGAAGAGCACGCAAAGACAATTCTGAATTTAAACCAAATAGAGAAAGCCCAATTTTGGATAATTGTTATTGCAATTTCAAAGACTCTCTTTTACAAAGACCACCATTTATGAGGAAATTCTGTCACACTACTGACAGACATTTCGCCTCCTTAGGCTCAGACAGAAACAAGGCACCTCTTTAAAAAGGCTTATTAACATAGAAGGAACAGAGGCCAGTCCAGCATCAAAGTCATGAAGGTTTAATTCTGTAACATTGAAATTTAGAATAATCTGGAATAAACTGATATCACAATCAATCTTTGACAAACATTCTGGATGTATTCTAAGAGTTATTTTATCCTTACGGAGACCAGTGTTACAAAGAATCTTACCACAGGAGAGACCATCACCTACTCTTGTGGAAACAACTGCTAAATACATCCCAATGGATATAGTAAAAGGTACAAAATAACATAGCTCTTATTAAGAAATTGTGATCCTTCCTCCTCAGTGATCCAGTTTCCTTATTTATAGCGAATCACCTAAGGACTATTTCTACTGCGAAACCAAGGTCCTTGAGAAAAAAGCAAAGGTTAATCAATTCCTCCAGAAATTGGTTGAGGAAAGACCACCATCAAGTTGAGCACGTAAGACTAAACTGCAAAGCATACTAAAACGTCAATTTTAAGTGGATGGTCAAGAACAGCTGCCAGACTAGTAAATAGTCTACAGTGAACATGACTTCCACGAATAACAAATCACAAACCTTCTCTTCAATAAATAAAACTTTATCTACATTAACATGTAACACAAAACAACAGAAGAGAAACTGCAGAACAGTTGGAGCTAATGACCTGAAGTCCACACTACCTGAAGCTCACTGGGATTATTCTAGGCCAGGACAACTTTAGAACAGAGGGGAGCTGTAAGATACTCAACTAGGAAATGCAAAAACTTTAATATAGTAACACTCAAGCCTGTTGAGGTAAGGCAGCAGACAAAAGATTCCCTCCTTCCCAATACCACATTCAGGTGAAGTACAGAGGCATCACAGCAACTAGGGAAATGTGTGAGCAACATCTGGCAGAGAGAAGGCAGGAAGAGCATGGTCACAGTATCTAGCAGACAGGAGCTTACCTGTTGATGGGAGAACGAGGACATGGCAAGTCTTCTGATGTCCAGCTTAATTTCTTTTACTAAATTTTCCTATTTCTGGTTTCCAGACTGCTGAGAAATGAGGTTTTATGAAGAAATAGCAGCTTTAGTATATTTTAACATAATACTGGTGGCTTGTATCAAAGGCAACGCACTGGCTACTTGAGGTTTTTCCTCACGGATTTTTCTAATTTCAGTTGTTTGAAAATGCAGCTAAACAAACAATCTCATATTGAAATGAATTTCACTCACACTTCTACCAACCTGAACAAAGGAATCATGTACATATGCTATGACGGAGCTTTGCTGTCAAAAATCTACATTTCTAGCTTAAGGCAACATCAAACCCACAGCTCCATGCTACAGAAATAAAATAGCAGACAGAACCAAAGGTGACAAAGTACACAGTAATAAGAGGCAAGCTGACTGTGGAACTGTTGTTCATTGGATCCTACAATATAAGAGCAGAGAGCACTCAACAAGATTGGAATGAAGTCAGTTTAGCACACAAATAAGAACTTTTTAAAAAGAGCACATACTGAACTTTTAAGAGCTTGCTGTCACATGAAGTTGTGGAAACAAGGTGTCAAAAGGGTTCATAAAAGGAAAATAGACAAATTCACAAACAGGTCCATAAATGGAAAAAACCAGTATAGGTGGGAATCTACCTCCCATCCCTAATCCAGCGACTGCAGGTGCTGAGGAAATGCAAGTAAAGTGAACCCAAGGCAGCAGCAAGGCTTATGTCATCTCTCAAAGCAACATCTTTTCACCATCGTGAGAGGCAGAACACTGGGTTAGATGAATCATTCTGTAAGGCTGAAGGCAGTATTGCTCATGTTTAATCTATGCTGTTTTAACATTCTTAGAGTTTAAAACAATGCTTATAATTGCCACTGACCTGTTAAAAAGTTAGAGGCCGATTGTCAGATCAAAAATCTGGTCCCAGCTTTACTAGATAGAGACAAGATACTGACAGGTCAGTTTCTGTACTGTAATCCCTCCCCCTGCTCCCCAAAACCCCCCCAAAAACTAGCATTGCCTAAAAGCAGGCACCTTAATCCCTTACCTACAGCAAGGAATCCCCTAAACCAAAAAGAGAAATCATGTAGAATCAACTGTTAACACATAGACTTTATTTCTGTATTTACAATGTTTAAAATAAAATATATCAGTATCTAGCAACTCCTAATAAATGCAAAAATAGAAAACTTTCCTTTTCAACAAAAGTGCAGAAATGTGAATTAGAACATGATAACTTTAAAACATACAAAGTTATTTCTCATTGTTTTTACTATGAAAACAGATTTGTAAAACAAGCACCGTAATTTATCTTACAGGAGGCTTTCCATCAAAGCAGCATCACAGGGCAAAAAAGTAGGATGTTAGTACAGAAAAGTAGTAGCAAATCTTTGAGTATTTTAAATGGCAGAAACTGTCACAAATTATTATAAACAGCTATAAAACTGTTCTGACAATTTTTTTTCAATAGCTGTACCACACAGCCGAATATTAACTGAGCCATATTTGGTCACCACAACAAAGACGTCTTCAAATGTTCCTTCCGTCTGTGGCTTGAACTGGACTGGCACATTGATGTAATGATGGGATCTGTAAGAAGGCAATTATATGCATATTCATTGTTAATAAACAAGTGAATCCTACCAGATAAAGAATTTCTTGCCTAGTTTTGATTTTCACCAAAATAGTATATTGAATGTGCACTGGATCATCAAGTTTATTTTTATAAATTTGATTATCTTTTATTCTTTTGAGGGACTTTGTAAAGGTAATTATTTCCTACTGATCATACAGAGTACTGTAATACTTCATTGCTGTTAGTTTACTTAGCTAAGTTTGGTCTGCCTCTTATACAATGCTCTTTTAAAGAGATGGCAACATCTGGCTGTCAAATACTAATTGCCAGAATACGTACTATATGACCTCAGTGATACTGAGGCAGAACAGTTTTGCAGCATATGACAGCTATATTCAATTCCATTTGACCTCTAAATTCACGTGTCCATTTGGTTGGGCTATACACATTACCATTCTTTTCTAAAAACAGAATTACTTAGACATTATTCAGAGTTTGTTTTGTAGCATTCAGATGATTTCTCACAACCGAGATAAGGCTTAACACACTGGAATTGTCATGCTTCCTAAGCCAAAGGGAAAGATGCTATTTTCAATTTCTTCTATTAACAAAGTCCAGACTCCAGCTACAACAGCTCTTTGGGCTATTACATAGCATAAATGTTCTGAAAAATGAAGTAGCCTGGAGGATTTTTCTCAAGTACAGTAGCCATAAACTAGTCAACCAGTCAAGCAACCTGGTCTACTGGAAAGCGTCCCTGCCCATGGCATGAGTGTTGCAACTAGACGATCCTTTCCAATCCAAACCATTCTATGATTCTATGAATAGTGTCAGGACAAGCAGAATTCCCATACAATTAACTGTTTTTCCTCTTAAAAGTTTTACTTTACTTCAAACTTTTCACTATGCCTGCAACTCAATTAGTCTATGAATACTATATGGCCTTTACAGGTTGCTGCATCAGTTTTAAAGTGGTATTTCTCAAAAGTCGAGTATGTCTGAAGCCTACTTCATAAACAAACTAATATTGTAGTCTTCTATACAACAGCAGCAATAGGTAAGTTTAAAAGGAACAATACGAGTAAGCTACACCTAAGCCATCGTAACCAGATCTATCATCAATCAAGTGTCACCTGACACCCAGAATGGTGGCTACTGAAAACAAATATAATTATTCAAGCAAAAAATCAGTTTGACCTTTTAGTAATATCTGAAATATATAATACCCTGTAATCAACTAAAGAGTTTCCGAAGGCAATACAATAGAAATGTCTCAGTTTCAAACTTATTTTAGACAGATATAACCTGGTTGTCCTTCCATAAACAAAACTTGGCCAGAGGTTTTTAAAAAGCCAAGTGTGTTTTAATGTTTCACATGTATGTTTGTATCACTTGCCATCTTGCTAAACGTTGTCCCTTTCTCTCTTCAGAAAAAAAAAATAAAAATTGACTCTGTCAACAAATAGAACTCTTCTTTTGAATGCAAATTCCAGACAGAGTTCTTTCCCCGCCTATTCTTTGTAGAACTTATAATATTAACTAAATGACATCTCTGTGGTTAAAAAACCCCAAAATGTACACTTTAAGATATTTGGTGAAGATTATTAAAATTTTTTTTTTTTTCGGTTGCAAAAACATGTATTTGGATAAAGCCCATTACTATTTTCAACTGAGCAAGCTGTGGTAAAGGAATCAGCAGTGCCCAGTATTGGTTCCTATGGTCACACAACTATTTGAACAAGAACTTGCAAGACACTATACTACCTGCTGAAGGTCAGACTCTTGATGCTAAATATGAACTTGCAATTCCATTATCCAGATTTAAAACTTGGTTACATAGGATTGCTTTCAAATTTGGCCCTTGAAGTGAAGAGCATACAGCAGACAATGTTTATCACATGACACTTTTTTTGGTCCAAGAACATACATAGGTGGTACTTTCTATTTTTATACTTTTATTTACAGACTAATATTTCTGGAAACTGTTTTCTTGTCCAATTACTTTTGAACATTACATTGTAAGATGTCCAGTTAAGCTAGCTTAAATGGTAAACGTTAACACTGGCTTTCTTGAAACTCTCCTTGATGTTGTTCTCAAGTAAAAACCATATAAAGTTCTTTTAACACTTTTTAAAAAGCATCTATCCAAGTCAAGTGTTTTTTCTGTACTTTATCCTCTAAAATAGGAGACCTTCGTCAGAGCTTTACGCTGACTTCAGGTAAATAAAATTTTAAAAAGCTAAAGTTTTTACAACTGGCAAAAAAACCAGCCAAGTTACTAGAAAAAGAAGTTATGGAATGTTATTAGAAAGTGCAGTATCTTCAGTTGATAACCTTTATAAACAGTAATCTGAATTTTAAACTCGTTAACTCTGCTTTGGATAAAAGCAAGAAGAGTTTATAGTTTCTTGCAGAAAATATACCGAATAGCTTTTGCAGCATTCTACAAGAATATTTCTGAAATATCCAAGTGTCTTCCAGTGAAGTTGCTATATTTTTTTTTTTCAGGGATGATCCTGACATCCTGTCCTTTGTCTGCAGCTGTACAGCCTGAGACAGATCCAGCTAGTCATCTTCATTTGGATAGACTTAATCTCTGTCCCTGCTTCCATAAAAAACCCTCTCTGCCATGTGATATTTAATAAAAAGATCCCAGTTAAATAGAAATACTAGAAGTCCAATATTTCCTCCACTGGAAGTGGAGTTATAACACTTTGCACCGAAAAGCAGCCTTAAGAATACCTTGAATACCTGCAGCTAACACCATCACAGCCCTGTTTGTAGAATAAAGGCTAAGTATCATTTACAGACACAAAACTAGATTAGGAGCCAGAGTAGCTAGTTCCATTTATGGTTTTGCTCCTAATTTCAGTTCTGTGTACACTTAGTTTCCCTGTCTTTAAAACAGGGACCTGTTCAAACACTGAGAACGTACACTGTATGACGTATGAAATAGTTGAATTTCCATCTTCCTGACAAGATTCCTGACAAGATGAGCATGTGATATGCTTTACTTCTTGAAGAGACAACTAATAGGACTGTCAAATACTTGTCATAACGAACCCTAAAGATGACTGAGTTTATTTTGAAGGATTGTTATCACCAACTTGAAGGTTCCTGTTATGCAGGTAATATGCTGAAATACTTGGTATGACCAGGCAATTCCACTGGCTGCTCAAACCTTGTATTTGCAGAGAATCTTTGATGCAGCTGTGCAAGTTTGTCAAATTAGAAGCATGATGAAGGCAATTTGCTTGGTCTCTTGTGCAGAAAGTATAAATGGAAGGAATGACTTGATTGTGCACAGCATGCCAAATGGTTAAATGAAGCATTAGGCTTAGCATTAAAAGCAGCAGCACTGTTAGAAACAATTTGCAAGGAAGAAGTTGGCAGATGCAGAAATAACTGTGTGGGCTCATTCTGCTTCCAACCAAGATTACAGAGTACAGCTTAGCTTTTTACTCTGTAAAAAAAACCAACCACCCAAACCAAAAAACCCTTTAACTAAACAGCCAGAATGGTGCATATTTATATCTACATTTTAGCACTGTACAGAGAAGATATTTATCTTACTGAATTACTTGTTTAATTTTTTTGTTAGGAAAGAATGTTAGCATAAGCATTACTTACCTCAGAGAGTATTTTGAGTGCTTGATGTAGAAAGGCTCTCTGGGACTTATAAATTTCAGCTGCAATTTAATACAAAATGCTTAAAAGCACACTGTATCTAAGCCTATCATATTCAATTTATGACATGCTTTAAATAAATCAGGTCACTTACAAATACAGCTTTACACAGACCCAGGGTTTAGAAAATAAAGCATGCCCACACTTGTGCTTACTAATAAAAATCTCAATATTTTAATGAAGTTAAAAATAAAATAGAAATAAATAAATCAGGATAGTAACAAATCTATGCAAACTACAATCTATTATTTTTTCAGTGGCAAATACATTACAAATACACTTAGCAATTCAGTCAGACAAAAGAAAAGAGAAAAATTACAGGAGACCAAGTTCTTCAAATACTGACTTTTGAAACCAACAAACTAAGACTTCTGCTACTGCTATCTTCTGCCAAGAGTAAAAATAACACAGCAGTTCACTGTTAGAAGGACCTAAGAAAATGTATTTAAAATGAAGTCTGTCAAACTTACCAAGTGTGTTGTAAAGGAATTATTCCGCAAGTTGACCTTTAATGTGCTTAATTCCCCAACTCTAGTTGGAGGAAAAGTGTACAGGTCTTCTGGTGCATATACGCCTCGAGTTATCTCACTTTGTCTGATTTGAAAAAGGAATTTTAAATATTAAGATTTTTTATTTACATGGTCTGAATATATTGATTGCATACTTCAAGATAACATGTGTATCTTCTGAGACTAAATCAGGAAAACCAGGAAAAACTGAAAGATCCTGAAGGCATCAACTCTCTCACCTTATAACTGTATAGGCAATACATTTTAGCCAGAAAGAATAATAAAGGCATCATTGTGTCATAAATGCACATACATTTACTTATATACACTTTCACCATGCTAATTTCCCCTCCCCATACACTTTACTTCTCAGAGTAGCCACATTTAACCAGGATGTTTTACTCTGCTGATACATCCATATCATGCCCTAGTAAATGAACTGAAATCAACTTAGGACATTTACTCCTTAATGTAGAATCATACAGTAATTTGTGTCAGCAGGGGCTCAGGAGATCTCTAATTCAACCTCTTGCTCCAGTCAGGGTTAGCTTGAGGTCAGACAAGGCTGCTCAGGGCTTTATCCAGACAGATCCCAAAAACCTTCAAGGACAGAAACTGCACAGCTTCTCTGTGCAGCCTGTTCCACCACATAGCTGTTCTTACAGTAAAAAATGTTTTGTTTGTGGGGTCGGGTTTGTTGGATTTTTCCCCCCTTTAACTCAGTTGCACACTCTTATTTCAAGTTTTGTCCATACCTACCCTGCCTTAATTGTACGTGCTTCAGAGTAAACCTCCGTTTCTGGTATAACTGGAAGCTCAGTTTTTTTAAGGGCACTTGCAGAAGCTTTCACAATTAAAGTTTCATTTTCTGTTGTAGTACCCTATTGGCAAAAATAAAGAAGCCTTTAAACTTTGCCTTCAAAGGTATTTAAGTGTTCAAATATGTAAGTCATTTCCCTTACCCAATCCAAGACTTTTTATTTAAAGTATAATCTTTCAGGAACAGTCAACTCTGGACCATTGAGACAGAAGCAATGATTTAGAAGAAATACTTCAACAGGCTTCTGTGTCTTATACAAATAAAGTATTCATAAGCCAGTTCATAACAAACCAGCACTGCAGGTAGAACGTCGAGAAGACTGCTAGCTATGAAGATTTTACTGAAAGCCAAAATAAAAACCAATTCCTCTGCAGATATTCTGCCCATAGGTCTCATGAACAGCAGTCAGCTAAACAACTGCTCAGAAAGAATGTGTAAATCATCATTATAGACTCAATTCTTACAACGGGCAAAAAGCTTGTAATAATTTTATATTATGAACAATACATTCTTCTCAAAAATCTTGACAGATCTCTCATAGATCTTCCTCAAAGATCTCTCCAGAGAAACAGAACCTGATAATGCATTATATGGTAATTTTTGCATTCAGAAATTAGGCCAAAATATTTACCATCATCAGGACCTCCATTCAGTGCACTCAAATACAAGGAGATCAAGTCACCCTAAGGAAATACTTTGCCTAATAGCCACATGCAAATTCTCTGTTGTTTAACAAATCTAGTCCAACACTGTTTGGAGCCCTGCTGGGTCACAACATCTTGAACAAAGTTAAAGAACCAAAAGAACCTCCTACACTTGTGGTGGTACAACACTATCTCGATTTTTGAAACGGTGCTGATGTTTTAGACAAGCAGATGATTCCCTTATGCAGGGAAGATTAAAAAAATAGATTCATCTTCAATAGAGCTGCTATGACAAACTTGTCTTTTAGACATTGATTTCTTCTATTGAAAGACCTGCTAATCAGTCTATCAGAAATAGCAGCAGCCAAAAAAACCAACTTTAATTTTAAAGAATATTTTTCAGTTTCAAACCATAGTGGAACCCAATACATAAAGACAAGAAAGGATTTGTACATGTTACTTCTTTCACAAGTTCTTCATTTTTCATGTAGTGAAAAATGATGATGGGTGTCATGCCTCAGTGTTATCATTCAAATTCTAATTTACCAATAAGGCAAGTTTACTGCATGAAAATAAGACACATAATGGAAAACAATCAGAAGTTCCCCATGTCTTTATAAAGGCATCTTCAAGTATGGCATGCTTTACCATAGCCTGCACTGACTTTTCCTGTTTTAAATGAAAGCAGTGTGCTAACACTGTCCAAATGGTTATGATTGAATGCTGCTGTTCCAAAGCAGCCTCAAGAGTGCAGAGATTTGTTTAGCTTTAAAGTTGGAATTATTCTCCTCACAGAGAACTTTTTCCTCCTCTCACTTCTAGGGTGCCCAAAGAAGACAAAGCTCTCTACTGCTGATAATAAACAAATCAGGACTCTTAGTTAGCAATGTGTTTTGTGTTAAGTACTAAGAAATTCAGATCAGCTTGCTACAAAATGATACATTAAAAAAAATACACAGTTACACAGCTAAAGTACACAAAACATGAAAATTTAAAAAAATGGCATGCACTTAATGTTCGTAATATCTTCAAACAACATCATGGATTCCTTATGCAGTCCTCAACTTCCTATATGCTAAAGGAACAATCAGAACTTCGGTGCTGTCTCAGCCTTCTGGGACATTCTAGTTCCCCGTTTCATCCAGAATGGACCAATAATTAGCTCAAAATACCAGTCCAAGACTTCTGTGCACAATGATGACGCTTATTCTTAGCTCAATTATCTTAGAGCAATACTTGCTAACAGCCTAAAAAAAAGCAAAAACTGTCTTTGAATGATGAGTAATGAGAGGCTGGGGCTGCAAAGCACAGGTAGAATCCCTCCTTTCTTTGTCTCTGGGATGAGTTTTGGAGACAAGATTTTATGAGCTCCTGACTGGTTTCCAGTGGTGGGGACTGCAAATGCATGCAGACTGTAATCAAAGCCACAGTTAATTCATTTTTCAGGAAAAGAAAAGTGGTAAGTGCTACTGATTTTCCTAACTTCACCTTGTTCTTTTAATTCTTTCATGAGCTCTTCCAAATTTTTCATTTCTTTTGAAGCAGTGCTATAAATAAATACCACTCAGTCATTCTGAATGACAATCAGTCTTCCCACTTCGTTCTATCAAAAGTCACATTAACCAGAGTCAAAGCCCTCTGCCTGGGCAAATCCAGCAGGATCTTAAGTCCTTTTCCAAGTTGTAGTGACACAGTATAAACTCATAATCTATTATGTTCTAGGGATCAAAAATGAATTGTCTTCTTGACTAAAAAGAGGATCCGATTAAAAAGCTACAACAGTCTTGGTAAGGGTTCTGTGTTGACCCCTCTTCCAAACACATGCATGGTTCCTTACCTAGTTGATGAACAAAATATTTTCATTTCAATGTTTTTTCAAAGTGATCAGAATGTATTTCAAGTATTTTGTGTAATTTTTTTTCCCCATATACACAAAGAGATACTGTAAAGATCTAACAGTTAACAGCTTTGAAAATAATCAAGAGGAACAAATCTGTCATGGTAGTTTAAAAGCATTAATATTAAGTTGTGCAGCCCAAATATTTACACAAGTCTGACAACCAGTAACATTTTAAGAAAAAAAATTCTTCAGAACTTCAGGTTTCTGATAAAGAATTAGTATTTCCTCAATTTCAACTAGTTTTAAACAGATAAATGACATAGACCTTTTGCTCATTTTAGGGAAAATTATGTTCAAAGAATTAGATGAAAGCTGAATAAAAAACCCTCCCAAACCAAACATTACACAGGTCTCATTCTTCCTCCCAAAATTAGAAGTAATTTAACATATCATTTGTTAACAAGTCCCCTTTTCAACACAACTGCTGGGAAGAACAAGGACCCTACAAAATAAAAGGTAAGGTACCCCAGCAAGAATGGTAAATAAGGTTCCTACTACTGAAACAGGTTTGGTTCTTTAATGGAATATCCCAAATCTTTATCTGGGCTTCTTAGAAAAATCAAGCCAAACTCTCTGGACAGGAGACAGCAAAGCATATATAGCACTCACATAATGCCGAACGTACAAAGCTCTTCACAGCTCATTTAAGTAATCATTAGGATTAATTCTTCCTAAGAGTAATAGATTCTCTGTCCTATATAGACTCTTCCTGTATGGATGGTGAGGTAAGGATTAAAAACAAAGTGAGGAGAGAGAGCACAGAAAACCAGTTCTAACTCCTAAACCCCTCCCTTCCACACCTCATCATAAAGTTAGAGCTGAGCAACAACAGCAAAGGAGAGCTCAAATCCAACTGTGCCGACATACAAGTCTCAAAAATCACCCCCAGCCTGTGCTGTTACTCTGATAAAATACTCAGATTCCAGACACATGCCTATCTCCAATATGCTATTTGAAAATTCCAATATTGCATCAAGTTACATATTATAGCGAAGGTCAGTTGCTTTGTTATTTATTTACAAAAATGAAACCAATTCACTTAGCATCTGATACAAACCAATTTGCATCTACAGAAACAATTCCCACTGACGACAAGTTTGTTTCCACTTTCTCTGAGCAAAATAAATTTTTATGTCTTAAATGGCATAAGAGAATGCATTAACACATGAGCAACATGAAAAAAATATTTTTGTAACATAAGGAAATCAGAGCAGTTTAGTCCAACAAAAATACCAGTAGGGTTGTTTTTCTCTTTTCAGAAAACACCAGTGCATGAGAAAGAATACTGTATAGTCAAATTACAATATTGTAAAAAAAAAAAAAAACCAAAACCCAACGTGTTCATGAAAGCATTTATAGCATTTATATACTCACTGCTCCAGAAAGTTGAAATCTTATTTTGTGCTTCCAAGTAGGTTTTTCAACTGGGTGGCACTCAAGGTCCCAGAACTGGGAGTAATCCCCTTTATCTCTGGGTAAAAAGATTACAGTAACCTACCAAAACAAGAGAAAAATTTTGCAGCAGCTTCTTAGAATAGTCTAGTCTTCACAATTTTACCTACACAAAGTTACAGTTAAGCCGGCACAAAAATTTACACACTACAGAACATACATTCCACACACAGGTGATCTTTCAGAAAATAGAGCTCAGCCTCCTTTGCCCACAAGAGAGAAAGTTCCTTTGAAATAGGTCGTGCAAGCAATCTCAAACAAAATTTCAGTTCAGCTAATGTGCTTTAAGCAAAGTCAGCAAGCGCTTGCACAATTATTTCTATTAGCAAAATGGAGGAAAACAGGACCAGGAGAGGAAATACAGAGCTGAAAGACAGAAATGCCTTCCTTCATCTATCACCTAAGCTGTGAGCAACTACGCTCCTCCAGCCCCAAGTCTGTAAGCACACTGCTACAATTACTAGAAAAGCTGAAATTTAAACCAACTTGCAGACTATGCATTTGATCATAGGCTATCTATGTAACAAAGGCTTGTCTCTGTATAGTGATATAACAAAGGCTTGTCTCTGTATAGCGATGTACCACGTTAATTCAAGAGCAAAATTGCATTGTTTTCAGAATTGAGACTGAGGGAAGAAAAAGGGGAACAGCAGATTAAAATAGATCACTCCAACTACATCTACATTAGCCAAATATTATCATACCCACTGCAAAAAACAGCAAATCATGATAGCACTGTACCTTAGCAGCTCCAGTTAACAGCCTGACACGCCAATAATGTAAATGTTATTCAAATAGGCCTGAACTAGGATTGCTAAAGTTTAATTAAACAACTGTTTAAATTCAAATAATGGTTTTCAGTATTATGAGATAGGACAGGGTTTTTGTGTCTTGCAAAAAGATTAGAAATTGTATCATCATAAAAATAATGTAGTCCAGGAATGTCATATTTCATAATGATTAAAAGACAGGTATTCACGAAGATGCACAGACAGAATTGAAGTAGCCCTGAGGCTACTTCAGGGCCTCATAGAGACCCTGATAGAAGCCCCATAGAAACCCAATCGGCATATCTTTGGTTCTGCTTTATTACTGTGGTTATGAAACCCTCTACTGGCGGGAGATAAAATTGTAAGTCAAAGGAAATCAGGAACAGACAACTTCTTGAATACGTATATCAAGACTGCTTCTGAGGAAAGGAAAACAATTCTCACATAAGTTTCATAAAAACCTAGTATTATTTGTGATTTTATTGTGGGTTTTTACAAAATATTTTAAAGCAATTTTCTGTTCTAAAATAATTTATCTTTAAAAAAATACAACCACAAAACACAAAAACATCACCATGTCAAATTCAAGCTATAGACTGCGTGAATTCTTAGAACTAACTCAGCTGACATTATACCAGCTGTGGTAAGCAGGTATTGACTACCTGATACACCCCAGAAACCAATTTTGGAAGGCCAACTTTTTATCATGATCAGATTAAGTATGACCAGCTTCAAAAATTCAGCTGTTATTTCAGAGAATTTCTTATGTAAAAGCCTATTTTACAATTGAGATACATTAACATACTTAAAATATTTATAAATGTCAGTTTACCTTCTCTTCTCCATAAGCTTCAAGAGTCCCAGAAACACGGGAACATCTGAAAGCGGAGTAACTCACTCTATAAACACTACCAGTTTCATCCACATCCTGCAAATAAAGTTTTAAGTCAGATTCAGAAGGGAAAGTTCAAAAAAAAACAAAATAACAAACTAAAAACACCACCACACAACACGCACCCATACACACCTGCTGAAGAAAATGCACCTAATCAAGATGCTTTCAAGTAAACAAATAATATTGTCTCCCTAAAAGCAAATGAATAAACTACTACAACATTTATGGAGTCACCATGACTACCAACTTCCAGTTTAGAGATGGTGCACTGGCTGGAACACTCAGCATACTTAGTCTTCTGGGCTACAGCTAAGAGTGCTACATATCCATTTTTCATCATTTCATGATAGATCATAACAATTCTAACATAAAATCAAAGTGACCATCACAGCATTTCAGAATATCAGAAATGCAGAGAAGCCTTTACAAGTTTCAATGGAACACGTATAATAAATGCACAGGCAAGAGCAGTGTAATTTAAATATCCTTGACCTAACTTAAATTACCTACAGAGATACCATGTACAGAAGCCTGAGTCTCAAAACAAGGCAAATCTAGCATTCTGGAGCCAAAAGGGACATAGATCTTTTATGTATACTTGACTACTTAATGCAATCTGGATGATGATACTGGATGAGCACAAGCAAACACTGTAAAACAGTAAGTGAATGAGAAATTGTCCCATAGAGCACTGTGATTCAGTCAGGGAGCACACTAGAAGTGAAAAAAAGGAGTAAAACATTTTACTAATACCGACAAAGGCAAAAAGAAACTTTGTAATTGAGTTCATGCTCAAATACATATTCTTCCTTGAGAGGATGGAAGGAGAAAGAGCAGCAAGAAGAGAGATGGAAAAAAACCCCAAGGGATCTGCATAAAGCTACCAATGCAAGCACTCACTTTAACGTAGGGTGGTGCCAGAGATGACAAATTCCACTTCACATCCTTATTGCCTTTATTTTCCATTTCCAGGTAACTCTCTAAAAGAGAAATATCAAACTAATACATTAAATGTCCTAGTTCAGGTATCTTTTGTGGAAAGACTTTAAACAGAAACTATGTTTCAAGACACACAGAAGCTTAACAGAACCAGTTCTCATGATGCCAGCTCCAAGGGCAGACTCAAACAAAGCACACTCTCAACACACAGCAGACATTCCTATCATCTTAAGGAAGAATATTTATTTCTCTGCTACATGCAGACAAATTTATCTCACATCTTAGGGACACATCTGCAGTGTCCCTAAGTAGACCCATTCTTCTCATCTGTATAAGTCCATTGTTCCAAAAGAGCTTCTATAAAATACAGTAACCTCGTAGTGTCCTCTTCACCCAGGCAGAGTATGGTTGCGTTCATCATTGTTGCTTAAAAAATTGGGAACTTACCAGTCTGTATGCAAACCTATCTGCAGGAAAAAGTGTGGCTATGCTGCACTGGGGGTAGGGGGGGAAGAATTATGAAAAGAGTTCCATCATAAAGAGTAACATTTCAAACTGAAAACAGAAGAGGGGAACTGGTCAATCACACTTATCAGAATAAAAGAATAAAAACAGAGTCAAGTCATTCCAGTTCCCAAGCACACAATAAAATAAACAAAAACTCCAAACACAAGATACTACAGATGTTGCATTTACAAAGTAAGCAATATTACCTGAGCTGTGGCCACATCTTGTTTTAGGAAAAACAATGGTTCTATTCTTTATTTCCATTTTTGTTGGAGAGAGCACTGAGAGAGGTTTGGCCACATGAACAGCAGGACTTTCAGAACGTGGAGTAAGTATATCGCATCTTCTGGATGGTAAGTCTGCTCCAGACACGCTTTGAGTGACTGCCTCTCGAATCTGCACTTTAATAAACTTTTGCACAATGTGGAGAAAAAGAAGGTATTCAAATAGTGCACACTCATATATTAACAAGTCAAACTATTTAGCTTTATCTCTTTGAGCTGTAAGAGCTCGTGCTCAGGTTCACATTCCAACAAAGTCTCATACATTCAATCACCAGGTCTTCTCTAACTTCAGTTCACAAAGTTGAAAGATTATAGAACAAGTTTAATTTAGGAGAACAGAAACATTTCCTGAAAATTTACCGTCTAGATGTTTTAATTCAATGGGAATGATAATTTAAACCTGGTAAATTTAATTGACAACTATAATATTCTCTACTCACAGAGAGTGGGAACAAGGCTGCCTCACACAGAACAAGCTTTGAAGTTTTTAGAAGTGCTAATTATGTAGTAGAACATAGTGATAGTAAAGTCTTAGCATAGTTTTTGCTTAGTTGGATAGGTAGTAAAGAAGTGGCAAAACTGTTATCAACTATTATATCTCTCACAATCTGATTGCTTTTGCTATGTTTCTCTTCTTTTGCCCTAGTAGGTTTCTTCTTTTAAAGCCATTTCCCATATTGTAGAACATAACATAGTTAAGTATGTGTACAGTCTCCATTTGCTTCTCAACTCACTCTTTTTAACAGCTTCCCTGTTTGGTTTCTTAAGATAATTTCCAATTTTGTATCATACCTCACCTTCCTCCATCAAGAAGGAAAGTGGACATGCTGTTTTATCTTTTCAATATTTTTTCTCTCTCCATGCATTGTTATAATTAATCCAAAATACATACAGTCTGTAAAAATAAAAAACAGGTGTCTATTTCTTTGGGGGAGACTGCCAAGGAGTTTTTCTGCTTTTACACTGATGAAAGAAAAAACTGTTGGATTAATTAATTTTACTTTTATGACTTAATTTAATCGGGAAAAAGTCTTGTATTAAAATGCATAAAGAGCAAGAGCATATTCTTCATCACAAACTTGTCAGCCAGAAGGTTAAGTTTACCTTAAGGGAGCTCAAAAAGAGCTATGGTGACTTGTCCAATAACCTCCTTTAACTTCTTTTATTTTAGAATATTATAGAGACTACTTTCATATATGCATGTGTATAAATATAATTAGCATTTTAGAAAATGATGCATAAGGCAGTGGTAGGTGTACAAGTGTCATTCATGTAAGTGTTCACTCCATTGTACTTTTTCAGAGATGAATCAACTAAGAATCTCAGTTTGGAAAACAGCATATTGCAACTACGTTTTTTTTTTAAAGAAGATTTTAAAAGTTAGAGAGAAAAACAGAAGTTAATAGAACTGCTGTTTCATGCCTAAAAGGTTTTAGCAACATTTCTAGACCTTATCCAGCAAAGTAAAATAAATAGCTGCAATCTCAACTCTAAAGTAAGCCACATACCTTTAGTCCATATTCACAAACAATAGAGATTAGGCCACTCCAAGGAATTAATGAAGGCTTTGAGGCAAGTGATGGATTAGGACTCACCAGAATTACTGTACTGCTCCTGATAAAAGAAAAAAATATTAGCATGATCCTCATATTAGAATGAGTATCTACAACAGATCTCACTAGCCCCCTCCACTAAAGGATGCACTTTTAAGACAGCAGGTAAGGGAAGATGATCTGTAGAGATAATTAAATGTAAGATATTCAGATATCCAATATATTATCAAGCTTTAGTAGTCAGAAACTTACACTAGCCCACTTTATAAGGTTGTTGTTGGTTGTTGTATAAAGGGTCATAGGAAAAGAGTAAATCTTATCTCTTGTTAACAGACACACTAAATTAAGCCATGTAAAGCAGACATAGAACTACATCTTTCAGAAAAATAAGCCTCAATACTAGTCAGCAAGGGAGTTAGACTGTTCAAATAAATTGCATTTCAAGAATCTTTCAAAGTAACTCTAGTTTCAGAGAAGCATCTTGCTTTTCTTCCTCCCGTGCAGAACCGATTTTGGAAAAAAGAAATGCCTTTCAATGTCATCAATGCTTTCTATAGTTACTTAGAATAAGGGACACTGAAGAGTCTAAACTCGCTTGAAGCAGTCATGGCATCACACAGCAGGTTCACCAGTGAGAACAAATTCAAATTTCCAAAGCACAAAGTTAAACCCAAAACATTAGCACAGCACTTCACATTTGAAAAGTTTAGTGTAGGAACAAGATTAGTCACCATAGGAAATCATTTCCACAATCATGGTCACAATATGACCATCTCTACAAACTTCAACAAACATAAGTGAACAACCTTAAAATATTACAATGGGGACACTGATTTTTCCTTCAAGAACTGTGAGATTTTTGTCTCAACAGTTCAATTTTCAGAGAATATGATTTACTAAGTACACACACTATCTGTTACCACAAACCATTCCACTGTCTTTGCTCCCACTAGCTTTTCTTTGACATTTACTGCAAACTTCTCATGGAAATCCAACTTGCATGGGGTCATAAACCATACATCTCTCAGAAGAGTCACATTCAACCTAAAGACATTAAGGGTAAGTACTTCTATTGTCACAGAAAGTTCCCTATTGACGAGGGAAGAAACACCTTCCAAAGGTGCCTCTACCAGCTTTTGGAGATTCCAATAATCCCTGCTCCAAAAGCGCGATTCCCTTCATAGTACTTAACAATACTCCCAAAACTGAGGTAACATGCCAGACACTAGTCTCAGTTCACCTCCAGAAGAAAATCTCTTGGAATGCTACCAAATTCAGTAGGGACTTAAGACTTTATTATTCCACATACAGGCAGGTTAGAACTTAAGGGGGTTAGTCAAGGTGAAACAGGGCTTGGTCTGCTTGTTCTAGCACGGCAGAGTCAGTCCTTGATCTTAGGATCTTCTTTCATCATCACTGGGAAATCACACCTTCTTCTCTCCTGGCCTAAATCAGCTCAAGAATTCTGTCGTCTCCAGCCACCACAGTGCACAGTATAAAGATTGCAGCTGGCTCCTGACAGGATGACTGCTCTTGGCGCTGCAGGGAAATGGTCACAAAAAGTAGAAAACCAAACAAAGAACAGCTTGCTGTGGTACAGTCAGCTGTTCCCATGGGGCCATTTCCTACTTGCAGGCCTCTGTTCTTGCAGGATTGAACAGTATCTGCTTTGGGCAGACATCTACAACGTTAAAGCAACTACTTAAGTAAAACTCAGAAAGCAAAACTTATTGTTTGTGGAATACGAGATTTTTTTCTGAGGATGAGAATAGTAACAGGGTCGTAAAAAGCCTTTCTGAACTGATCTTAAAAAAATTCAGAAGTGAGAAGCTGTCCAATCTTTCAAGCATTTTATTGTGAAAGACTTTGCTGACATCTGTGAGAAGTCTCAGACACACATGCACTGATGTGACGACTACTGTTCCAAAATACTGTTAGTTAAGTGACCTGCCACTGGTTTGCCACTTTTTTTCATACCTACAGGTATTGGGAAGCCAAAATTGAATGGCAACACACAGGTTTGTCAGAATACAAAACAACCCTCACAATCAAGTTCTGATTAATATCAGCACAGTTACAGAAGAAGATGCTAAGTTCCCAGAAGAGAAGCATTCTATAAAAACTGGTATTTTGTGTTGGTTTGTTTGTTGAGGACTGGAAGAGTGAGTGGGTGTAAAAGTCCTTTTCTTTTTAAAGATGGAGGTCATTTTTAAACAAAAAATATTGTGAAAGGAGATTTTTAAAACTTTAGCTTTGTTGACCAATCAGCTCCTAGATGCAATAATAGTATTTCCAGGCACAGAAAACTCCTGGCCTCTAAGTAGCTTTGTAGATGACAGAAAAACATTCCTTCTGTACAGAACTTAAAAAGCATATAGTCCTAAAATATAAAATCTAAATTCACATGCTAACTGACAAAAAGATTATATCCTGGAACTAGAACAGTTCCAAGATATAGTCCAAGCAAATTAAAATAAATTCATAAAAGTTAACTAAAATTCAAATTCCTAAATGAACTAAATTCCTAACTAACTAAAAGTAAATTCCTGCAAAACTTTACCACACTTTCACACATAAAGGAAACCTACGAAAAACTCACTCTGGTTCAACAAGTCCATGTTGTGGGGTTATAGTAAGGCAGTGAGCTGGCCATGAAAGCTGAAATGTCAACATCCTATTAGAATTGTTGACAATTTGTACATGTCCTGTATCCGCTGTTCCACCTGTAATACAAAAAAGAACCAAAATACAAAAATTAACAGAAATGCCCAAGATTCAAAGATGCACCAATTAAGATAAACCATTTTCTGCCCTATTTTTACCTTCATGATGCTTTAAAACATTTATGGTATGCAGTGCGTATTATATGGATATACACAAAAAGCACATTACCTTTGAGAATTTAACCATAACTGTGTTCAAACTGAGCTCATTGTTTCTATGTAATGTTACTGCAGCAAGATTATTGGCCAAGCCACATTTACAAACACAAATTAAATTACAAACATAGTATATAGTGCAGTTATTTTTAATACTAGAATGTTTATTTTATTAACTTCAAAAATACTTACTAATAGAAGGAGATGCCAAAGTCAAGCATTCAGGTTTAACAACCCAAGCCAGTTGAGCATCTGAATTATTCTGAACCAGATCATCAGTTTTTGGAGGTAATGGAGGACTCTGAGGTCCTTTAACAGGAAGAACATCCAAAGTTGCATTGATATGTCTGACAGAGTTCTCAAAACTGAAAGTAAGATTGCATTCAGCAAAATGAGTAATAAAAATCACTTATGAGTAACTGTAATAGCCCACTCTTAGTATTTATCAGTATCTGATACTGAAATATAGTATAGTGTTCTTTACATGCACCTTCAATTTAATTCAATTCCCCATTATTAACAAAAAATTAATTCAGTAGCTGTATTATGACACAGCTTTTTCATACAATGTTTAGAAGAGGAAGGTACTATTTAGAAGAGGGGAAATTTAGATCAGATACCAGAAAGAAATTCTTTCTTGTGAGGGTGGTGAGACACTGGAACAGGTTGCCCAGAAAAGCTGTGGATGCCCCATCCCTGGAGGTGTTCAAGGCCAGGCTGGATGGGGCTTTGGACAACCTGCTCTAGTGGGAGGTGTCCCTGCCCAGGGCAGGGGGGGTTGAACCTGACGATCTTTAAGGTCGCTTCCAACTCTGGCCATTCTATGAGTCTATGATTACCTGTCCAATTCCAGGAAATGCTGAAAATCATCCTCATCACAAGTGGAATATCCAAACACAGAAAGGATAATCTTTCGCATATTTGCATAGAAGAGACGGATACTACTTGTCCCCCGTGGGCTATCACATACTAAAAATGAAAGTAACAGAACAATTCTACTAAGAACAGTTCTATAATTCTCAGAAACTACACAACAGAGATTTGGGATACAGGCCTAGTTAATAATATCTTGGCTAAGATATCCTAGGTCATTCAAAAAATCACTTACTACAAAGTTCAGTTGTCAGGCATAAATCTGTACAAGAATCTTGTACATAAATGTGTATAAGAAATTGTATCTGTCTCAATTACTAATAAGGCAAATCCTCTGTAAATAAACTGAGCATCTTTAATGCTATAATATTCATAGATTAGGGTTTCATTTTACTAGGAGAAAAATATAGTAAATTGTTAGACAGGCTTTGACAAGTTCCATCCAAACTGAAAATTTTCCTTCTATATTTACCAAAAAAAGAAACAGTGGAAAAATCATTAGGATTCAAGCCTAAAAGCACATTTTTTCACCCGAAAACAAGTAGTACATTTTTCTTTTAAAAAGTCATAGGTTTACCTTCTGTCACAAGCTGCTCCCCTTGAAATTCTTCATCAAATATGATGTTTTTCAATAAGCTAACTTCTGGGATTATGTGTTTTTCTGCCTCAGGTTTATGCATCATAGCTCTGTTAAAGAAATAAATAAACAAGACTCATTAAATTACACAAAGTATCAGAAAAAACAATTTGAAAAGATCGGTAAAATTGGTAATAATCCTGCACAATTTCAACATTATCATTTCTCAAACACACCAAGGTTAAATCTGCAACAATCATTTAAAACAAATCTTCTCATAATCTTAAAATGGTTAAAGAAACACCCACTCTATTGTTGCACAGTAAAATAATATATGTAACTGCCATACACTTGTCTTTCCAAGGTTCTTGTTCTCTGCTGTCAGTCACACCTACATAGATTTCTGCTTAATACATCAGGCATCCGAGTGATTTTTCAATAACCACAAGAAGCAGGAGAATGCTATTTTGATTGTGAGTGGAAGCCTTTTGAGGGGAAAAATTGACTGGTAAATGGTAGAGTGGCAGCAGATGCCAACCAACAGCAGGAACACGGAGCCAAGGAGCACGATCACCAACAAGGCAGAAAAGACTGGAAGCCGTAGGGATATAAATAGTCTTGAGAAAAATGGGAAGCTACAGGTCAGTAAGAGAAAACCTGACCCTCGGGTCAGAGCTGCTTACCAGGCTGCTGACAACATCTATTTTTGGAGCAAAAGACTAGAGCCACAAATTGGCAGACTAAGCAGATTACTCATTTCATATTCCTGCCTTAAGACCCAAATCACATTCTTGTTCTAGTAGACAATTTCAGAATGGGTCTTGACTGGCTTATAGTACTAAGTCATTTCAAGACATAAGCATCTCTTTCAAATTATCAAGGGAGACTTCAGAAAAGCTCCCACCAAGAAACAACCAACTAAACCACCATGTTCAGGAAACAAATGCTATACATGACAACTAATAAAATCAGCAGCAACTAATTTCACTCGCATATCTATGTCCAGAGCCTAAATAAAATAGTTTCCAACACTACCTATAAAGGTGTAACAAGCTTCTCAATGGGTTTTCTGTTGATGAGTAGATCAGAACCTTCCTTTTAGTATTTTTGCCCTTTGAGGACGCAATGATAGTGAGTATTGCCTCGGACAGAAGAGTTCATACAAAAAAAATCATACAAAGCACCTTCTGAGTTATCCAAGATAAGCCAATTTTCTGTCAAGGTCACAAACACAGCCATTTCATTAGCTTTTTTGATTCAAAGTCACACAGCTACATTCAGCTACGTTTAATACTTTATTTGGATAACAATAAATACAATGATTTTCATAAAGTTTCAGGCAATCACATTTAAAAGCACCAGCGAAATAATGTCTTTCTGAAACTTTGCACTGAATGATAACTATCAGCACCATAGTGCTCTGCCTATAACATTTTGCATTTTCACAACACACAGCGCAAGTCAAAAGTGCCACTTAATGTCATTAACAGCAGAGTATGCCATTTTTGTGCATTTCAATTACGCAAATTGAAATGCAGAGTAACACAGCCTCTATTTAACCTCAGTAAGATGCATTCTACAAATTTAACCAGTGTGTAATGAGAATATGGATGTTATTTCTCTCACAGATACTCTAACATTGTCAACAGAACTCAACAAACCAAGATGTGAATCTTGTTCAAAAACTAACTACTGATGATTTTCAGTACTACTCCTTTCATGAACCTTTTCTTTAAAAATTAAAGATGCATGTATAAGAAAGAGAAATACCAAAATAGAATACAACTCCTCTGATATGAAAAAAAAGCAAAATTTTTCCCCAAGACCCAATACATTCAAATTCAAGAAAGTAAAAAGAAAATTCAACCCTTAAATAGCATTGTAGCTACTATATAAACAAAACCACAAATAAACAAACCAAACTCCCACCAAATAACCTATGTAACACTTACTAGATGTCTCCATATCACCAATGTCTGTTTCATACAGGTGTATGGTAGCATACACCTTTAGTTTAAACTTTTTAGTAACCATCTGTCTCTCTTAGAAAGCAAAGTACATCTTACCTACGATACTGCTGCCTAGAAACTTCATCTCCACAAAAAAAAAATACTGTTGATAGCAATGCATTTGTTTTATGGAAGTTCATTTCCTTCTGTATTGGATTCCATGTTATAGTGACCACCTGACAAAATTAATAGACAATATACTAAGGAAAAATCTTACTGTTAACATTTGGAATATGTGTCAACAAATTACTGCAATACAAGTAAAACAAGACTTAACAAAAGTTAAGTGAGATTTTTAATAAAGAACTAGTCAGACATTCTCATTGATCACATTTATTTTCATTTAATAAAACTTGCTTAGAATCAGGTATTATACTTACTTCATGTGTTCCTTCTCTTAGTACAAACTTCTCTGGGGATACCCTCATTACATGAGGATCCATAACTGCTTTCATCTGTAGGTCTGCAAAGCACAGTGCTTTAACATAGGCAGCCCGAGAACCTGTATTTCTTATGTGGAAGGAAGCAGTCCTTAATCCTGAAGGCAATAATCCATCCAGTGTTACCATGTAAGTACCTGTCAGTTTTTCAACATTTTCTAAGGCTATACTGCTTGTTCCTCCATATCCAGATAATGGTATCTGGGCAGGGAAAAAAGGTAAAAAAAAAAAATCACCAAAACAAGCAAACAAAAAGTACCTCAAATGAAAGAAAGCTTCTTTCTAAAACTTCTGTTCAACTATGGTGAACTACATAAAGAGTTACACAAACACAAGCAAAAGTGCTTAAAACGTGAACTGAAAAGACTGCAAAAAAAAAAAAAGCCTAAGTTTTAAGGTTTATTAGGTAGGCCTAAAACTAATTTAAGGCCTACCTATAAAACAAGACACATTCAGATTTTTTTGAAAGTTCTAGAGTTAAAATCTTGGGTTACTTTCAACATAGTACATAAAACACTTTCCTCCGCAAGGAGAAAAGCTGCATGCAAAATTTAGTGCCTACACAACCTTTAACAAGTATACAGATATGCACAGTATCTTCACACATTTCAGCTTTTCAATAGAAACACCTATTCAGTGTTAGATGTAAAATAATTATGAAAAAAAATCTATGTCTAAAATTATTAGAAGTTAAGTTGGGACTCTTACAGTAAACTTAATTCCTGGCCATGACTGAATTCCCAGCTGTTTGATTTCCAGCTTTGCAAAGCAGCAAGTTACTCGAGTAGGTGCAAACACCAAGTATATGTTAGTATCTTCTTTGGGACGAATTTTGAGCTCCCAATTACTAGTTAAGCGTTCTTCTGATCCAAATATACTTTGCAGCTATAAAAATAAAGACATCAGAAGCGAGTGACTACAGTAGGAAAAACATTATAGTAATAAGACTTACTTCACATGGCATGTACATAATGTTGCAATGCTTAATATGTAACAGAAAAAAGCAAGTTCAAGACACTTTATAGTCCTACAGCAAGCATATCCATGCCCCTCACTTTAGGCCACAGGGTGGTTTTTTTTTGCTTTCAATCCACAGTACAGTAAGGCTGAACTTCAAAAGCACTACATTATTTCCTCTCAGTTGCAGATTTTAGATATCAGATCTGAACGTCTGAGGAAAAAAAGGGACACAAATGTATGCAACCTATGCAAAATACTCCTCTAGTTACTAATTCCAGTTTTCCTTTCAACCCTCCCTTATGTGCACTGAGTCCCTTGGAGTGAATCTCTCCTGCAAAAAGGGCCAATGACTCCTTACTCCACCAGGTACTGACTCTGTTGTGCTACAGCAGCTTAAGGAGCTGCAAACTAGAACTCTGTTTACTGCAGCGTGGTTATGGTTTCAGCTCTTTCTAAGGTTGTCACCATACCTTAAGCTCTGCTACCATGTCCACCTTGACAGTCTCAGAGCAAGCTCACCCAGCCTACTAGTCACTGACATTTCTAAAGGAACAACACTTAAACGCAAAGACATTTTATTACAAACTCAATGCCTTAGAGTTGGCATAAACACTGAAAGAAAATTTTCACGACAGTTACCTGAAAGCATTCCTGGTCCTGGCCTCTTATTAACAGCCTTAAATGCTGGGTCACAGATGGAGAGTCATTTCTTAGAGTTAGCTTCTTCTGACTGAAAAATATGAAGTTTAGATACATTTTACAGCAAATGGAAATTAACTGCATATGGGTATTCATGGAAACACAGAAAATGGGATAGTCAATTTTAAAGTCATTTCATGAAAAAAAAGAAAGTCAGTACAACAGAATTCATTAGCTAGAAATATCCTCAAATTTACAGACCTTACAATATTATACACCAATACACATCAATCCTCATAATATATAAATAGAGCTTTTCTGAAGTTCAACTACTGTACTTAACAGCTTGAACTTTCAAAGCAAGCAGTTGTGCCAGTACAAAAATTCTTTAAAAAAACCCACACTTTAAGAAACAGTTACAACTAGATTACTCAGAGCCACTAAATTATGCAAAAACAGTCCTGTGAATAGTCTGATCCAGATTCATTAGAATAGTTGTAAAGAACTAAATTAAGCATAATTTTTCCTTTCCATGTACTTTTCAACGTGATAGTACCACAGAAATTTATGGCCACTTGGCAGGATCAGGCTGACCAAAAAGTAGATTTTTTTCTCTCTGATATATCTTGGCATTGACCAGGCTTCTGGTACTCAGATCCTTCCTTGACAGGGGAAGGAAACCTCTTCAACAAGAAGAGTGTCTCTGTCATTTTAACAGGTCAAAAAACATTGCTTAAGGACATGACAAGCCTTGAAACTGGTGAAAACAAAGGAAGAGGAAGGATTATGCAGTTGGAATCAGAGGAGGATGTAAAGAAAGGGCAACGCCTCTCCATAGCTTTCAGTGGCGGACACTGTCCTGTACTCTGTTGAAACAAAAAAATATTTGAAATAATTTCAGCTTCTGCCATGCTTTCAGCTAGGATGGAGTTGACTTTCTTGCTGGCAGCTGATGTGGTGCTGTGCTTTGGATTTGGGAGCGGTGTTGATGGCATACTGATGCAGCCTTTGCATAGAAAAACAGCAAAGTATATCTAGACAGTTATGAACAGTTTCACTAAATCATGTAATACCTAAGCTGTAAACTTGAAACTAAAAAAGCACAGACAGGAACTGGTCTCAAGGATAAAGTAATTATAAGTAGGGATGCAATGGATTCTCCACCACTCTAAGTTGGAACAGTCAAATTGAAATAAATTAATTCAGGGAATTTCAACAGCCTGTGCTATTCAGATGGTCAAATTACATTACCAGACTGGACTTTTTCTAGCCTTGATGGATGAACTGAAGAAAAACAAGCATAGAGATTTAGTTCTAGCAAAAGAACCAATACATTTTTTTCATCAACTTGCTCAGAAAATATTTTCCATCTTATTTCTTACTTCTACTTACATAATACGATAATCTCACAGAATCAGGTATTATTCTAACAATATCTAAAGAGTCCTGAAGAATACAAAAAAGCTCAAATGATTACAGTCTGTTTCTGAAAAATTTCTTGTAAAAAAAATAGATATTTGTAATATCTTCTCTCACTTGAGTCACAAAACAGCTTACTTTATTATCTATGGATTATTAATCTGAACAGGGACAGCAAGGAAATTTTAATTCAAATAAGTGCAATATAAAATACTTAACACAATACTCTATATGAACAGCTGCCCGGCTTATACTTACACTGACGATCCAAGCCTTACTCCTCCCCAGGCAAGGAACTGCTTGTTGGAGAGAATGGGTGGGATGTCTAAGCCGGCAGCAGGTCTGTTTCCCTCAGACTGCACCTCACCTTTTAGCACCACTTCATACTGAGGCCCAGATGGCAGCACAAGGATTTTCAAAGTACTTTAAAAATAAATAAATACATTTTAATCCCATCACAGAACAAGATTAGCTGATGAAAACAAAACACAGCTGAAAAAAAAAAATAGAGAACTTTATAAACAACCTTAAGGGGAAAATACAAATACTTTTTTTGATTTTGTGACAAAGGCCAACTGTACACACTGCAAAAGTTAAATCTTTTGGTTCGTAAATATGCATGCCATATGTACTTCAAGCAATCTTCTGAAGTATTTCATCTGGAAATGGTTCAGATAAGTATTTCAGAGACTACAGCTAGCAAATTGGTTTTTGTCCATGTTAACTTCTGATTATCTTGACATAGTTTTGGATAGAGACAAAGTCTGTCTGTCTCTACCTAGATTAAAGAGATGCCTTTTGAAATACTTTTGAAACATCAGTAACGTTTTACAATTGTGAGACACCCAGGAGCATCAAAATTAAACCAAGTCCTGTTAATAACGGTCTTCTAAACCAAAAACCCAAGATTTTTTCCTCCCTTTGTTTCTTGGAATCACTGTGAGAAAGAACACCAAGCCCACAGACAAGGAGCCAGCCCACCTACAGCTGGCTTTTTATGATACTGTCTCTACTCTCTAGGACACAAGCACAGTGCAGATAACTACTGCCTTCTTCAGGCAGAGCAGAGAAGTAGATGTATAAGAGCATAAGGAGTACACTCAAATAATGAAGTGGAAAGAAATGGGCTAATACTGAACAGGAAACCTGGACCTACCTAGCAAAGAAAACAGAGAAGAAACTTGACACACCAAAAAAAAAACCAAAGCCCAAAAAACAGCAATTTTAATTAATTGGTTTAATCTGGTGCCCTGGGTAGGCCCAGTTAAGCTAGACAGTGAAGCTGAACTCACTTTGGACAGATTCCTTTGTCCATTCTTGCTCAATTACAGCAAAAACTGAAAGACATGTAACAAAAGAGAAAAAAACTACTCTGAAGAAATGAGTCTGACTCCTGCCATTATCAAAAAGCTCTTACATGACACCAGAATGGTCACCTGAACCAATCAACTCTATTTTGCAGAAAGAAGTTCAACAGGTCCTAATGTACAAAATATGAATGCTTACATCTGCAAACAGAACTTATACATAAGTGGCGTAAAACAGAAATAACATAGAATCATAGAATCATCTGGGCTGGAAGGGACCTACAAAGGTCATCTAGTCTGACTCTCCCCACAGTCAGCGGGGACACCCCCAACTAGACCAGTTGCCCAGGGCCTTGTCGAGCCTCACCTTGAATGTCTCCAACCACCTCTCTGGGCAACCTGTTCCAGTGCTCCACCACCCTCATTGGAAAGAACTTGTTCTTAATATCCAATCTAAATCTGCTTTTCTTCAGTTTAAACCTATTGCCCCTCGTCCCATGACTGCAGGCCTTTGTAAACAGACTCTCTCCAGCCTTCCTTTAGCCCCCCTCAAGTACTGGAAGGCTGCTATTAGGTCTCCCCAGAGCCTCCTCTTCTCCAGGCTGAACAACCCCAGCTCCCTCAGCCTGTCCTCAGAGCAGAGGTGCTCCAACCCCTGATCATCCTCGTGGCCCTCCTCTGGACCCGTTCCATCAGGTCCATGTCATTCTTTATTGAGGGCTCCAGACCTGCACACAGTACTCCAGGTGAGGTCTCACCAGAGCAGAGTAAAGTGGGAGAATCACTTCTCTGGACCTGCTGGCAACACTTCTTTTGATGCAGCCCAGGATCAATTGGCCTTATCTGTATCTCTCCAATTGGGCGAGCAGGATGTCATGGGGGACCGTGTCAAAGGTCTTACAGAAGTCCAGATAGATCACATCCATAGGTCATCCCTTATCTAGTGACATAGTCACTCCATCATAGAAGGCCACTAAGTTAGTTAGGCAGGACCTGCCCCTGGTAAAGCCATGTCAGCTGTCATGAATCATCCCCTGTCCTCCATGTGCCCAAGCATTTCCCTTGGCTCAGCAGAGTGAAGAAGAGCAAAGCAACTCAAGGGGCTCAAGTATTTTAGTATTATCATATTAAAATACTAATACTGAAGATGAGTATTTTAAAGCTCTGCTGCACTTTAGAAATAAGTACCATAGAATCATAGAATGGTTTGGGTTGAAAGGGACCTTAAAGATCATGGAGTTCCAATCCCCCTGCCATGGGCAGGAACATCTCCCACTAAAGCAGGTTGCTCAAAGCCTCATCCAAAGCCCCTTAAACACCTCCAGGGATGGGGCATACACAACTTCCCTGGGCAACCTGTTCCAGTGCCTCACCGCCCTCACAGAAAAGAATTTCTTTCCACTATCTAATCTAAATCTACCCTCTTCCAACTCAAAACCATTGCCCCTTGTCCTGTCGCTACACTTCCTCTCTACACAGGACTCTCATGAAAACTGAATTCAAAGATTCCCTTGTGGGTAAAACTTTCAATTTGTTCATGAACATAAGATCAAAAGTAGCTCAGTTTAAAATAGGCAGCATAAATTCATTTATGTTACCTTTGTCTAGTCATTACGTTTTTTGGAGTAAACAGGACAGTGACTTCTCTTTCTTCTCCCGGAAGAAGGAAAAGATCCTCAGATTCAACAGCAAAGCAGCTGTCCTGATTTGGTATCTGAAGGTAGGCAAGGAGAAAAGGGAGGGTGGGTTGGTTACTTTAAGGGACTAAACATTTCTACAACAAATAACACAATTTGGTTGTGCATCTGTTGTACATACAGTTCAAACAAATCAAATGCACCTGGCATCTTTAGATCTTTCCCCATAACCCTGCACAAGTTAAACTCTACTAAAAATCTGGGCAATACAGTACGAATACCTCTAAGCCAGGCATCTTAAGAAATCTACTGTGTATACAATCCTGAAGGGGCCACAAATGGATTTAAAGAATTTAACAGTAAGTACAGTAGGACAATGGTACCCCACTAGTGACGTAACATCACTAGTCACAGAACCACATATTAATAAACTGCATCTGTCTGTTTCTTCTAATGCCACTGTGCACAACTGGAAGGAGAGAAAAAAAAATAACCTGTCCCCCAGACTCCCTTATGTAAAACTTATAAACCTTCTGTCAAATCACACAGTGAAACTAGGATCCCAAAGCTCAGCTCTAGTTTCAATACAACATTAACAGTGCAAAACTCACAATTTCAACTTACCTTAACTTCCAAATACACACTGATGTTCCCAGCATTTTTCAGTGGCAGCTGCTGTTTGGCTGTTGAACCCACACTAGTAGACAGATATATTGTCTGAAAAACAAAAAAACATGTATGTGCATACATATATATACACACATCTATAATAAAACCAAACATTACAAAAGTAGTAAGCTAGGAGAGGCAAACTATTATTAAAACACACTTTGTAAATACATGCAAACCTGTAAGTCCTTTGGAGCATGTACCCTTGCTGTTCCAGCTCTTGCTCGGAGAGGAATGCTTTTAATTACACTGCTAGGTCCTGGACTATCCACTTCCACATCAACTCTTGCCAAGAATTCATCCGCTGGACCCAAGTAATCTAGGAACAATTCCATGAGTAACAAAGCAAGCAACTACGCCTATGGATGTGTGTCTTTCTTCAACTACTGCCCAATCTTACTGTCCAATCTTACTGTCCAACTAATGTTGCAGTGATATTAACATAAATTCTCCCCATTGTCATGGCAACACTTATTATTTCTTTTAAAAAAAGTCTCACAGGATCTTATTTAAGATTTTTTGCCTTTTTATCAAGTGTGGTTGAAATTGTCCCTAAAAAAATATCTTAACATACTAGCCAAACTAGCTGATATATGAACCATTTACTATTTAGGAAGTCAGAAAAGCTTAAAGATTTCTTCAGATTTCCTATCTATTTAGCAACCAGCACAATGTTTACTTCAGTGATGATTTAATTCCCTTAGCAAAAGGAGTGAAGCAAATTCCACATACCTTGCAGTAGATAATCACTTTGTACAGCTTGATACTAAAGTAAAAATCCCCATATTAACATCTAAAAGATTAAGACATAGAAGTATTCCACCTCCTTCAGTTACTAAAACTGAATGCGATACTCTAAATACTAGGACAAAAACCAAAGTTGGAACATTTAATTTCAAATTTGCAGCCTATTCCTGCAATTCTAACACATGCATACATTAACAATGAAATTTGTTTTCGTTCAAATTGCTATACCTGAAGAAATTTGTTTCTTAGGTGCATGGAACAGAACCCACACTGTTAAAGCTTCAGGATCCTGAAAAAGAAATCAGTTGACTCATCTTATGGGAAGGGAATTATTGAAGAGGGAAAAAAATACTACTACTAGCAATAAAACTCTACTGCTCAAATAGGTAGATTCCACAAAAAACATAACTGTCAACCCAGATATTCGGAAACATCATTTCAGATAGCAAGTAACAGGAGAATCAGTGAACTACAAGCCACTCACCTGCCCGTCATAGCTCGCGTGTATCACATGATTTACAACTGACGGAGCTGCTATCTGAGAAACAGCATTCATCTGAAGCAATAGTTCCTTAGAAGAATCAACTGCTTCTTTGGAAAATGTGAAGCAACGCCAAGCTACTGCATTCTACCAAAAAAATATTGAAAGTTTTATATTTCATATTGCCACTAACAAACCAAAACACTAACAATAATGCTGAAAAAGCTGAGAAACATAACACAAGATTAATTTCTTTCAGTAATTTTACTGTAAGATTTCTTCTAATGCTTGGGAAAACTGCATTTTTAGAAGGCTCTAGTGTCTGAATTTGCAAAAATATTGACTTCTCAACCAGCTATGGTGTGGGTTTCAAGGTCTTTGTGTTTTCAAGCCCTTCCAGGTACAGGAACGAGGAAGAGTGAGACCTGGGCACTTGACCCAAGCCAACCAACAGAATTATTTGATACCATGAGCATCACATTCAATATGAACTAGAAGGTTTGCTGAGGAGTTTTTTTTATCTTCTACAATAGCAGCAGTCCAGGAAACTCCTTGCCCTGACACTGGACCCCTAAGCTCTTCCCTTCCTTCTGAAGCCATAACGTTCACAGTGTCCAACATTTGCTGTCCACTGCTGGGAGTGCACAGCTTCCTGCTGACAGAATGGGCTGAGTATAATCCTCATATATTTTATATTGGTATCAGGATCAACATTGGCTCTACAGAATTATTAATGTTAACTATTAAATCTATTTACATTTCAGCCCTCAGGCTTCCTTGTCAGGTTTCCTTGTTTTTTCCCCAATTTCCCTGCCTAGGTGTGGAAGGGTCATCAGGTGATAGAATAATTGTCTAAACAACAATGAATTGTTGTGGGTTCTTCAAACCATGACACAGAGGAAGAGACAGTGTGTCAAATTTGCTATGAAGGAAGTGGAATACATCTCCGTCTTCTCAGAGGAGAGGATTAGGCAGCACAACCTTTTTGCCATCTGCTGCCTCGTGCTCTCAAATCGGGCAACACAGAGGCAGCAGTCCATGACTAAACAGAAAAAAAAATAGAAGAGGAAAACAAAAAACCAAACAGTACATAAAACCTCACACCTATCCCAGAAGCATTTTTGTTGGTATCATTATAGCTGATTCAGATTACCACCCTACAAAAAAAAAAATTATTTCCTGACTAACCAAAGATTTCTTGGGAATCTTACATCTAGTGTCCAGAGTATGGACACTAATGACATATAACAAAGTGGTTTTGGTATTAAAATTCAGTATCACGAGAAGTTAATTGTCACATACAGGAAGCTTATTGTACTTACAGCATTAATAATAAGTCTAATTGGCACAAAAGCATGGGTTTTGTTGATAAGTTTTAGCGGAAGAGCCTTCCAACTGCCATGAGTCAAGTCACCAAAATCCAGATAGTCTCTGTTGCCTGTTTCCACCTGGTTTTAAGGCAAAGCAGAATTTACAAGGAAGAAAAACCTCCAGAACACACTACCATACAAAAGCATCGGGAAAGTAAGGATGATATTCACCTATTCCATCCTCTTAATGCTATAACCATGTACAAAACACACCTCCTACCAGGGGTAGAGGGAGTCTAAGAAACATGCTTCCTTTAATAGCCAATTGAACGGAACTCCTTTTGATATCTACCAAATATTTCACCTCAATCAATTAAGCCACTTTCATTGCTGTATTCATCCACAAAATTACCTTTGCTAGTTTCAAATAAAAATTAAACTATTATTATTGACAGCAAGTAAGAAGTGTCAGTTAAAACATCACTTTAGCAAGTCAAAAGTTAAGAAAGTAACTTAGAAGTAGTTATTTTTTTATTACCATAAAAACCACAGCTTTTATTTGCTAGTCAGGAATATAGAAAGACATGTTGAGATACAGCATAGGATTTAATTTGAATATAAATGTGAAACATATTTGAATGAATTATACCACAAAGAACATGGAGAATGATGGATTTTGCTAAACTACATGTATAAAAATGTATTAAAAATTAAACTAAAATTTATAGAAGCATTAAAAACACCCTGTATCCATTCAACTAGAATAAAATTACATTAAAACATATACTTAGCCCAAAACAGGTTAACGGACCACTTGAAAATTGTTAGCTGTGGTTAAAAACTGAAAATTTTAATTTTATCAGTGACATCACAGACTGTCATGTAATTTGTTCAGTTGCCCCCAAAAGTACCATCAAGCCCATTTCTGCCTGTCTATACTCTTAAATTTAGGGCTGCATAAAGCAAGATTTAATTCTTAGTGTCACATGGTCTCCCACCACATTGTTCTTCATTAAAAGACATAAGGCAAAGCATTTTATCTATCCAATTACATTTGATTATTAATCAAAATAATAAAATATTCTCTACGGCCATATATAAGCTGAAAGTAGTGAGAAACAAAGACAAAGCCTAAGTGACTTAAAAAATAAAGAAATCTTTAGAACTGGAAATAAATGCATTTTGTTATACTTTAATGTCCAATGGCATCCAACATACCAGATACTTAAAAATCATTAAATGTTTAAGATCTTCCATTCTTAATAATGAAAAAGTAATACCTTTTAATTTATTATTTTCAGACAGCTGCATAATTCTTCATTTCCAGCTAGATGCTCTTCCCCAACTAAAACATCCTAGACAGTTATATAAGTTTCTCATAACATTTCTCCTATATTCCCTCCCCACTCCAAACATATAAACATAAGAAATCACAGGTTCCTTTGAGGAAAAACCTTGCATTCCTTTTCTTTTCTAGTGTCATTAAACTATTCCTAAAATTCTAACCAAAAACCACAAAAAGCAGCTACTTACTTCTAAATTAGGATTTTCAGCAACTGCTGTCAGAACCACCCTACTTGCCAAAGCTTCTGCCTGAACAACTGTCTCGGCATCTGCAGAAACTGGCCAAGATGAAACATTGAGAATAAACTGAAAGATCCCCGAATGACATGGTAAAAAAAGTATTTTCAGATCATTGGTAGAATAGGGTCCTACGATGCTTTTGTTCTTGAAAACCAGACACTGGTATTTAACAGGATCCATCTGAAAAACAAAATCTCTGTCATTTTCAACAGGCCTCTTGCTAAAGGACAACTTCTTTCAGAACACCACATTACTCTAGCAGCACTGCTCAACATAAACATTCTGTATAAATTTTTGCTCAATATTAATTATTGCATCTTCATGTCCCACTTCCATCTCACTTAACTGTAGGTATTTTCTTTTATGAAGAGCTAGATAAGTCAGCCTGAAAGTTGCTGGGGCTTCTTTCCATCATCTAGTGAAAGATTAACACTATGATTATAGTATTTATTGTATTTGAAAGTGAATTAATTAGTAATACCCTGATCTTTGGGACAGAAGAGTAGCAAAAGAAACAAAGCCAATTTACTTGACACTTTCTGTCACCAAAGATGGGAGGAAGCGATATGGATAATGGAAAGGTCAGTGGATGGAGGTCACCAGTAAATCCTAGTGCAGATGCCTTAAAGTTTCTGTTGTGAACACACTCATAAATAATCTTCAAGCAGGAGTGACAGACTGCAAGTCATACTCAGTGTATCTCAGAGTTAATTTGACTGAAAAAAATGGGGTTTAATTACATTGTCCAGCAAACAAATTAAATGGACATATTTATTCATGGAAAAAAACATAAGTGGCACTGTCAATTGTAAAGTAAATTAATGAAAAAAATCACCTCCTGGTACAACAGTCTCAGGTTTGAAGAGTTGCTTAAGAGCCCTACTGACCAACTAGAAAAAATATGTAAGAAATCTTAACTCGTATGTATATTTATACAGCTACACAAACACCGTGTGGTTTGGTGGTTTTGAAAGAGGAAATATTCAGAAAAATTGAGAGCAAAACCACAAGTCATCCTCCTGGAAAGACATGTGCTACATCGGCTTGAAAAGTATACCACGGGAGGGATACCATAAGGATTTATAAGACTTATAAGCATCCATTTATAATGTGAATTATCATCCCTTATTTCTCAGTAATAAGGACACGAAACAAAACCAGCAAGAACCAGATTAAAAAAAGAAAAAAAGTAGTGCATAGAATCCACAACTGAATTGAACTGTGGATAACACTACACAATTTCAAAATATTAACTAGACAAAGAGCAGTCCACTAAAAACTAGTAAAAAGAGAAATATATTCTAGCTCAAGAGCTCCCAAGCCAGAAGCTCAGAGTACACTATGCTTGTTCAGTTGTTATGTTTTTCTCTACTAAGAGAATTCATCAGTAAAGCAAATTATATTTTACTGATGGACATTTAATTTAACTCATCATCACGTTCTTGAGATCTTTTACCTCTGGAGCTACTATTACCATGACAGAAGTTTATAAAATTTATTAAAATTAAAGTGAAAGAACGCTCAATCTATGGCCAACAAGCTACATATACTCACAGAACAACCCATATATACAAAGCCTGCTCCAAATATTTCTCATTCTCTGCCACACAGTATCTCCTGATATCAAGAAAAATGGGAGCAAACCACATAAAATGTGTTAGAATGTTAAAATATGTTCCATCCTTAGCATGGAAGCTTTCTTTTCTAGAGCTGACTTTCCTTGCATACAAAGGGGAACAAATAAGTAGTGAATTCAAACCTATCACACTTTACACACGCAGAACAATTCTGCAAGTCAATCCTGTCACGCAGCATTTACCTCCCTATGCCTACTTGCTGGAACAAGGCAAGTGGCCTGGCTGAAAGAGGGTAGCGCTGCTTTTGTGCATATTAACTATAAAAAGGGGAAAACCTACAAATCTTTATTGAGGGCTCTAATTTTACATATGACATCCGGTAAGATTACAGCATTATTCTTATAACTTTATTTAAAAAAATCTCTTACCTTTTCCCCGTTAACTGAAACGCTGAGTATTCCAATGCTGACCTGCAACCACCGTTCAGTTGGATTAAAAATGCTAAGGACTGTCTGTGATGCAATTCCCACACAACAGGCATTAGGGAACTTCAATTCTTCTGGTACTTTTACATGTCCTTGGAAAGAAAACATGCCCCTGTTAGCTCTGAGTACCCAGGAGCAAATCAGCTCTCAGGCTGCCATCACGTCAAATTTATAAACTCATTTGACAAATACTTTCTTGTGGTAAGGAAATGTTTGACTCCTACTGGTTTCATAAGAATGTTTTCCACAAGCCTGATACTCAGAATTTCAATTGTATATATGTATATACACACTCCTTATATAATATATTCAGCGTTCACAATTTAATCAGTACCAGTCCAACTCAGAAAATGTGAGTATCAGCATTACTACAACTTTTGAAAATTTACACTGACCAAAAGGAAAAAAATACAGTACAACTGCTACCTTAAAAAGTGTTAATGCACTTTTTGCTACAGAAAATACTGAGTACTCCTAGAGTAGATTTTTGCTGTGGAAGTGCTGTCAAAAAGTTATCAGAAAGAAATTCTGCTTCAAATATTTTATTTCTAAAATATTCCAAAACAAAACTTTCAGAGGACAACTCATTATAAGGACAACTCAAAACTCAAATGGAGGTAAGAGTTCTCTGGCATACCAAGGATCAATCTTCATTACATCCAGAAACCCACTAATGGGTACTCCCGTCAAATTAAAAATTTGTCTTAAAAGAGACAGACATACTCACCTGAAGCAGTTTCAGTTACTTTAGCAACAAGTTTTATTTTAAAGCCATACACTCTTATTCCCCTCCAAAAAAAGAAAATTTAGCAGAAGTATGAAGGTGAAAATGCAAACTAAGACCAGCATCACTGAAAGTTAAGTTGGAAAGCTCAAGTTTGACAAAAATTAAGATATTCAGAGTTCAAAAACATGTAAAAAACCAGTAGAAATTGTGTATAAGAAGAACAGGAAAAGAGTAAGATTGTTTGAAGTTTACTATTTTAAAATGCACTAACAAGATCAATAATTTAGAATAATCAATAAACAGAAAATCACCTATAAACTGTCAAATTTAAACCTTCAACCCCACTAGCTTTTCATTTCATCTGAAAGAAATAGCCAGAAAAATGTATAGCAAAAAAAAGCAACTAAAGAGATGATAGGTTAAAAGAAGTCTTTAAAATGAAACACTAATTTGCATTGCTTAGGTTTAGAGCTGTCAAGACACAGAGAAACAGCAGAAAGTACAGAAGCCACTTGGCAGCTTGTCTTTCCCATTCATAACCAGAGAACAACTCAAGCCCTCCACTCTTCTCGGATTTCTTGGCTTAACTGACTGCTAATAGTACAGACTGGAGACAGAAATATCATTACTTTCCAGATAAAATATAAATGAATTTCCAAAGCATGACTGGGCTTGCCTGGCATGAACTGCTTCTCTTCCTCCTACAAAAGACAGTTCTAAATCCTTTAGACATACACAAAACCACTGAATGACAAAATTTTTCTCAATCATGAAAAATTTAAGACCATAAGGGAGACAATAAGAATAGACATTTAACTCAGAGAGTATCATTAAATAAGGAAAATCAGTACTACCTTTTTTTAAAATAAAGTTTGCATGAAGAATAATTGTGGTTACGCTTAGTAGTCATCTTAACACTATCACCATTCTTGTCCACACCTACTATTTTAAACACACTCTAAAAAACTCACCAATACCAGATGACTTTGTCAACTCCCACTCATTTCCAACAGCTCCAAGAGGTTGTACAGTACACGATTTTACATTTAAGATATTCTTGTTCCAGGAAGTAGAGTGTGGATTACAAAGTGAAGCTGCACCCAAAGAGCCAGGACCAACATGTGGACCTAAAGGAATTCCTACCACAAGTGGATTCTCAACATGTCCTGCTGGGATACCAGCACAAGGAAGCCCTGCTGGAAGACCAAAACCTGCAGAGTTGCAACCATGAAACTGAGACAAAACTGTATTTCCAGTAGATGGTATATTTCCCAGATGCTGTTGTGCAAATGGCGTCGTTGCAAGAGAACGTCCTGTAAGCAACGTGGGAACAGAAGAAGAAATCGCTTGACTCTCAGAGGTAGTGACATGGGATTTAAAGCTTGAAATAGGAACATATTGTTCACCAGATGAGTTTTGATTAAATGGCATATAAGTGCTTAATCCAGGATATACAGGTAATACGTTCAAGGATGGTAATCCTTGTCTCTCTGCTTTACTTGTTTGATCAGGACAGACTTCTTGTGCATCAACATTAACAGAAAGTGGCTGAAAGATGCAGAATTTACTTGGTAAAGCTGATTTAATATGGTCTAGCTCTTTATCATTTGCTGCTACATTTGAAGGAACAGATGAAAGCTGCTTTTCATTCTTTGGAAAACCTTCTTTCAACAACTCTTCACCCAGTACAGCATCAAGCCTTCTTTTAAGACCTGCAAGTTCATTTTCTTCAGATTTCTGGTCAGTATTAAGTAGTACTTCTTTTCTATTTCTTTGGCATGAGTGGTCTTCCAGATTTTCCTGTGAAGGAGTTGGGCTGGCTTGAATTATCGTTGTGCTCAGTTCACTAGTGTTTTCACTCTAGTAAACAAATATAATATGTAGTATTACAAATTTTACAAGACGAAATAGGGTACATAAAACAAGACAGAGCTTACTATCAGTATTGACATCCAATATAAATAATCAAGCTTGTCAATTCTTGTCTGAAGTTTTGCTTTTGTAATAGCTGTGGCTCCTCACCCTAAAAAAGAAAACCTGCAACTTCAACTGTCTAAAGTCACATTCTAGCTAGGTGTACTGGGTCTGGCTGGGATGGAGTTCATTTTCTTCACAGAAGGTCCTGTAGTGCTGTATTTTTAGATCTGTGACCAAAATAACATTAATAACACACTAGTGTTGTAGCTATCGCTGAGCAGTGCTTGCACTGTGTCAAGGCCTTCTCCATTTCTCACTCTGACACTCCAGAGAGGAGATGAGGGGTGGACACAGATGGAGGTAGGGAGGGGACACAGTGAGGATAGCTGACCCCAACTGACCAGAGAGAGAATCCATACCATAGAATGCCATGTGCAGCAATAAAACTGGGGGGGAATTTTCCCAAAGTACCTGTTGTTTAGAGACTAGCTGGGCATTGGCCTGCTGGTAGTGAGTGATTGGTTTTGCACCATTCCCCCCCCCTTCACTTAAATTGTCTTTATCTGAACCCAACTAAAAACTTAGTGCTGCCAAATTCATCACTAAGCACCAAATCCACATGCCTTTTAGGTACCTCCAGGGATGGCGATGCCATGACTTTCCTGGGCAGCCTGTTCCAACACTTGATAACTCTTTCAGTGAAGACATTTTTCCCAATATCCAATCTAAACTTCCCCTGGCACAACTTGACACCAGTTCCTCTCATCCTATTGCTTGTTATTTGGGAGAAGATACCAACCCCCACCTTGCTACAACCTCCTTTCACATAGGAAGGCCTTCCCTCAGTCACCTTTTCTCCAGGCTTAACAACCCCAACTCCTTCAGCTGCTGCTCATAAGATTTGTGCTCTGGACCCTTCACCAGCTTTGTTACCCTTCTTTGAATGCGTTCCAGCACCTCAGTGTCTTTCTTGCAGTGAAGGACCCAAAACTGAACATAGTATTTGAGGTGTGGCCTCACCAGTGACGAGTACAAAAGGACAATCACTTCCCTAGTCCTACTGGCCACACTATTTCTGAAACAATCAATCCTAATTAGCAGCACTGAAGTGTAGTATAGATTATTTATCTCCATATTCTTCATGACTTCATGAATGCAAAGGTGCAAAGTTTATTGTTAGAAGAAATGAGAATCCTCAGGTATTAACCACAACAAAATGCTGGTGTGGTTAGGTATTAAATCTGTACTTGGGGTTCAGCAATGAATGTTACTGTAATGTATAAGAAAAAAAAAGATCCAAACCACACCACTAAACACATACTTGCCAGCTTTTTAGAAAAAAAATTCATGTACCTTTGACAACCTGACCTTAAAGGGATTAATAGGTTGTGCTGCAGGAAATATTCAGATCTCAGGATAACATCAATACAAACATTCTTGTTGTTTGTAAAAAGTTTCAGACAAGGGACGTTAAAGTGCCTCTTAACAAGTGCAAATGAGATGAAGATCTCAGTCTCTCTCAGCATAAAAGATTACTAACACAAATAAATTAACACTGCAGCCTTACAAATGGGACTTAAAAGCATACTTATAATACAAATGTAAAACTGGCCAAGTTCTTGAGGATCTCCTTGCTAAGCTATCCTGATGAACAAAGACTACTCAAATAGTAACATTTCTTCAAGATAGAGGGGCAAACTAGTATGCAGCCAGTTACATCAAGGGCCACCTGTTTGCATGAGATGACAGGAATCTAGAACTACATGTATTTCAAACATGAAATAGACCCAAGAACTGATGCTACAACAGTTCAGATGCTATTGACTCCAATCAAATAACTGTTTAAATTTGCCCTTAGGTTCCTTCCTACAGGATTGTGATTCCCACTGGAAACATCAAGATGGAAAATAACAGATATTCCCTGTGTAACTTGAGCAACTAGACATAGAACAAAATGAGGTATAAGCAGAACACTTCCTTCTTCTTCCTTTCAGAAGAAAGGAACATGGCTGCTGGTGTTCCTATGGGAGGAAAATGCTTCACTAAGCTTTCACTAGCCACCAGTCCTGAAAAGCCTTGCCCACTGCAAATGGAAAAAAAAAAAAAACAAACCACAACAGATAGCATTTCTATTTCCTGTGTTAGAGGAATCCACAACCGAACATTACAAATTAAACGTAATGACTCAGATTTACTCAGTTATGAATGCAGCCTGAGAGGCTTTTCAGCTTTTGTTTGTTTGATTTTTAAAGTTTCATCCACATTTCCAGACACATTAGAAGGAGGAAGGCATAACAGAAATATTCCAGATTCCAAGGAACTCATGGATATAAATTAAAGAACGCCAATTACCTTAATCAGCATAAGATTGCAAGTCTGAACAAAAGATTCACTCTCAGAGTGCACTCTTTGCTAAAGCAGTAAGAACAGTCAGGATGACTGATAGAGGCAGGAGATGATAGCTTCAGTCATGAATAAAAGTAGTTAAGGCTAAAATACATATTTATAAACACTTTTCAAAAAAAAAAAAAATCTTTTAACAGCTGAAGCTGAGCAGAAAGGGCGCCTCAGGGGCAATGAAAGCAGATATAGATCCTACAAACTACTACTGCATTCCAAGAACAGAATAACTCGCCAAGAAATTGAAGAAAAAAAAAAAAGGAAAGGGCTTTTTTTGAAGTTCTGAGTGTTTTACTACTTTTATGTTCTTAGAGTTTGTGCATTTAACGCAATCTATTCAGAATTTGGATTTCTGGAACTCAGGAGCAGGGGAGAAGCAGAATAGTTTTTCCCTATACACAGCATATCCTAAACTGCTCCCAAACCCTTAGTGCTTTTCTAATTTAGAAACATCTTGAGCATTTAAAGGTTTGGGGGTGAAGGGGCTGTGTTTTTTTCTTTGTTTTAAAGAGAGGGAATGAATACATACTTACAGTTCAACATTTTCTTACCCAGTATGCTTCTGGATTATGTATTACAGCTGTGTTCTTAAGGGTACTCTCAGATGCAGAGACATATGTTAATCTGCTCATGCTGGGACTTGAATAAATCGATTGAGGCAATATACTTTCTTTGCAAGAAGATTCTTGATAATGTGATGTGCGAGTAAAGTCAGTTTCAGACCTGAAAAACAAAATACATCAGTATTAGAACATATTTCTAATTCTCTAATGCCAAGAAAATTTATGTTACACATTAGCTATACTACTCTAAGTCATCTTCCATAGCCATTCTGTTTAGTACAGTCAGTAAAAATAAGAAATCACCTCTCAATTAACCTTAACAAGTTCTGCCTTTGATGTACATAAAACTCATTTTCATTGGATATATATCCATAAGGCAAAACATCAGAGTTCTACGTCCCAAGTCAGATGCTAAGGTCACCACAACAACTTATTAAAAGAAAAAAAAGATGAACCAATATACTTCTATCTAACTAGATGGAAGAAACGTCAAATGAAGTCATTCAACATCCCAGGCATCACACATCAGTATTTCCTATTAATTGCTGAGATTGTCTTCATTTCACACACCTGAAAACACAAGATCTCTCACCACTTCGTGAAACATGAAAACAAAGTCCCTGACAATTTTAACTGGAAATCCTAATCTATATAGCACACTTGCAAAAATACACATACTTCTGCACATTTCAACTTCTGAGAAATGCCAGACAGCCTGTAATTCTAATATCATTCACACAACACACTGACTGTAGTTAAGTATCAAACAGTGACCTTAAAAGTTAAGGCAAAGAAATCAGTTGCCTGTCTTTATGAGCATATACGTAGCATTGGCTACTGGCCACGTTTCTATGTTTAGGACTAGACAATCAACTTGGTTGTAATCTTATAGTTTATATCACACTTATTGTTATGGGAGATCATTTTAAAAAACACTGCCCTTTCAATTGCTAAAAAAGCCTTAATCTTAGGCACAACATGCAGTCTCCAAATGTAAAGTAGCAAAAAGCAATGCAAATATTTATACTCATCCTCTCTCACAAGCAGCAGTGGTATGAATCAGAGAACCAAATGGAGTTGAAATACTTTTAAGTTTAAAAAAGATAAAAACCAAACCAAAAAACCATGTCTTCATCTGTCTACACAACGTCAAGCTTTGTTAAAAATGTAATTAACATCATAACCCCCAAACAAATAGCTTTATTTATAATACAGAAATTATGCTGAATAAACAATTAACAAATAAAGGATTTTATAGCTCAATCAATAGGCATCTGAGGTATATGACTAGCTAACAGGCTGAATATTTTATATTCTTGCATTACTGGATAATCCTGAGCAGAAACAGCAACATTCCTACCCAGCATTTCTGTTTCATCAGAGCAGTGAAGAAAAAAAAAGGGTTAATAATTGCCTAGACTGCTTGCCTGTACGCATAATAAATGCAAACAGAAAGCAGTATTAGACTAATAAAGATCTATAAGCTCAGATCAAGGAAGACGTTAAATTAAAACTTGATCCCTCAAAAATCCTCATAAAGCATTAATTATTCTTATAACCTGTGCCAATAAATTTACCCTGAAAATGCTGTTCCAGAAGTGTCACTAGGAGAAGAGTGGATTAGTGGTGAAGTTGAAGGTCTGAAGCTACACGGCTCATCCTCCAGGGGCTGCAATTCGCATTCAGAGTGAATTGGTTTATGCTCTGGCAAATAAAAAGAATTTAATAACAGTATTTATTTATTTAAGCACAGGGAATAGGTCTACTGTCAAGAAAAGCCTTTTCAACAACTGGTTATGTTTATATAGGTTTACTTACCAGTACTATTCTGGGAAGTTGGGGAGAGCTTCTCAAAAGTTACATGTTTCATATTCCCACTGCAAGCAGTACTGGAATCTTTGTTTCTCATCTCTATTTCCACACTTTGCTTCTTTTCACCGTTGTTCAATTTCTGCACTGACTTTGCCTTTGTAGAACTAACTGAGACAAATTTACTAGATTGTTTGGCAGGTTTTAAGTTGCTAAGTGGTAAAGTATTTCCTGTATTTCTTTCCACCAAATCATTACATGGTTCAGGAACAGCATTTGTTCCTTGATCTACTGTTTCTGTGTCTTCCCTGATACATCTACCAGTGAGATCACTGTTCTGGTAAGCAAGTGAACTTTTCTGTGCCACTTCCATTTTTGCTGCTAAAGGAATTCCACACGTCTGTCCTTCATTTCCAGTAGGCGAGGTCTGGCTATCAAGCATGTCTGATCTAAGATCAGCCTTCGCTGACTGTAAATGTTTACTGTTTACCAAATTTGACAACTTTTCTGAATATTCAGCACTATTTGCAGTTACATCTTTGTGGCTGGGGATACCAGACAGAGTAGAAAAATTCTGAGTATCGTTTTCTTCATTTAAATAATTCAAAAATCGCTTCTCTATTTCTTGCAGGTTGCTATGATTATTTATCACGTCTTCTGCAAAAATATCCTTCTTTTTATCTTTACCCAGTAAAAAGGTATCAAGCATAGGGTTCTGGACAGATGCTTCATGTTTCACAGTACTCTCATATTCACTTTCATGTCCATTCTCATCTGTTTTTTTGAGGTATTTTTCCATATCAAATGCACTGGTTTCCACATTGCTGGGTAATACCTGGTTAGTGCAGAGTTCCGTCTCTTTGAAAATTCCAGGAGGAAATTTACTTTTCTTAGAGAGTGCCATCATCATAGCAGCCAGCTGCGAAGGATCAGCACTGGAGGAAGCATTAGCAATAGCAGAGGCAATTGTGCTAATACTCAGGACAGAGTCAGAAGTATTACATAAGCCGTCCTCAAACTTCTCTTTATGAATTTCACCCTACAAACCAAAACAAGATAAGCAACAAATTAGGAAAAACTTTTAGTGTTTTGGGTTTTGTGCTTTGGTGCTTGTTGGGTTGGTTGTTTTTTTAAATTATTTTGCATTTCAGTATATGGTAATGTATTAATATTTCTAGTTGTCACATTTTTCATCACCTGGATCAAGAAGGAATACTACAATAGGCATAATTCTCATTGTACTGATTTTTTTTTAGTCTACTCCACAAAGGTTTTTTTAAAAGATTAAATAAAGATGGCCTGCTAGGAAGTCTTGGTTTTCATAAAACTTTTAAAATTCTAAAATGTTTTAATTCAGTTGAAAAGACTGGGAGTAAAATCCTATCAGGAAGAAATAGCAGAGAAGTTACCATGACCAAATACATAGTGTTTTCCCAATTAACTTCAAATCAATACGCCTCTCAACAAGGGAAAAACAAAGCTAATTCTACAGTTTTTTTCTATCACTTAAGTCTGAATTATTCTTTAGTTTTCACATTGACTATTCTTAGCAAAGGACACAGAATAAGCAGTCAGTCACGTCCAGTCCACAATCTCTACCCATCTCTCAGCCTATGAATCTCTGAAAAACTATGGGCTGACTAATCAAGCAACTCTGAAACTGAAGAAGGGAGAAAAAACAAAAGACAGTAACACCCAACTCACTAACTACCCAACATGGCATTCTTATGAAATTATCCTAACAAACCATGTCACCTGCTATGATTCCAAAGATCAATATAAAAATCAGTGAGCTGATATGAAAAACTAATTTAGTTGTATTCAAAGACACAATAATAATTGGAGTTATTTGCATTTTGTTCAAGTTCATAGTTGCACTTAATAGAAAAATACAAGAGAAATACCTTTATTTTACTTTTGGTAGCAGCTTCTGTATTAATGCTTTTATGTATTCCAGCTGCAGTATCCATCCCATGAGAGGCACCTTCACACCTAGTAGAACTTGCATGTTCTTTTGTTTGTGTTTCTAAGTCATCTAAGAAGAAAAAAAATCCTCAGGGACTTAATTTACAGTAAGTGAACTGTCTAAACACCTGCATTCTTGCAATACACATGCTCCCTCAATGCTCTACAGAAAGAGCTCTTATAATGGCACAAACCCAAATACTGCAAGCAACTGTTTCCTGTACAGTCCTCAAAGTCACAAAATTATTTGGCATCATAAATACCATGCTCACTCTTCAAATGTTATTTTCAGGCAGCTTATCATACTAGCTTAAGCTCAATAAACCCTTTCATACAACAGCGTTTGCAAGGTACTATGAACAGAGGCTAAACTCCAGTAGAAAACTAGAAGAGTTACATCTGAGTAAAGCCAGTTTTCTTATGGTGGTTTGACTGAAGTAGTAGTAAACTGGTGATTTTGAAGGACTATGTTTAGGAGGGAGAGGTATGTTTCTGAAACCATCAAAACCATGAATTGGTTTAAGAGATCAAATCCAAACAAAAACGTATTGTTCATATGAGACCATATGTTTCAATAAAGGAGCTCCTCCTGGAAGGAAAACATCTAGACTCCCTAGAACACTAAGCCAAACTTTTAAAGATGCTTTGATAGTGAGAGAAAAGCATGAAACAAACATTTTTTGGTTTGGGGGGCTGGGGAGAAGGGGAAGGTGTTGAGATTTTTTGTTTGTTTGTTTGTTGGGGTTTTTTGTTGCTTGCTTTTTTTTTTTCCTTTGCATCTATCCTTACAGTAGGTATTTGGAGTTTGGATACACCTCATATTTCAAGTTACGCCCTCCTCAGGTTGCTGATCTCCCAGTTTCCTCTCTACCTCCTGCTCCTTAAACAGGAATTGCATACTGGTATTGCTGATAAAGATTAGTATTTGCCAGTACTACTAAAAATCAGATGTCAGTAACTATTAATATCTTGGCCACAAAGTGACCAAATACCAACTACCAACTTGCTCAAGCATTTATAGCAAACTTCATATCAAAAGAACCACAGAGCACATTAAGGTATTTTTCTGCTATTCACAATAACAATTATAACTATAATTTAATTGAACAGATGTCATCAACCCAAGACCCAAACTACAACTGTAGTTTGGGTTTTGAGACCCAAACTACAACTGTAAAGCCGTTTCAAGGAAGCAGGCTCTGTGCTGTACAAGCAAGTTCACAAAGAGTGATGTTGCCACCATTCCATCAAGAGCAGTAGAGATGCTTTAAAATGCACTCATCCTCTCCTAAACATACCTATTCAAGTTGATAGGCATAAATATGCACCAAAATGCATACTATGATCTTTGCATACAAAATTTTGGAGGAACCTCCTGAATTATTACTTTAAGTTAAGCCAATATCACGGGAGTGTAATTTATATTTTTAAAACGCAGCAGGAAGAAGTAGACTATTTTATGCACACACATGTATTTTAGCTCAGCTATAACCTGAATTGTTTTCCTTCTTTACTCATATAGATATAGAGGATATAGGGAAACAGACCAATTTTACGTGGGTTTTGTTTGTTTGATAACACATTCATACAGATTTTTCAACAGGAAAACTCTGAACAGACTTTAATTATTATAAGACATCCTGGTAGTTATCCAGTATCTGAAAATGCTGAAATATCCAAGACAATTCAGGACAATACTTAGTACTGGAATGTTCTCTCCATTTGGTGAATGAAAAAAGGTATTTGGTGAATGAAAACCATGGAGTCTATCATGGATTACTCTTAATAGTCTTTAATAGTTAAGTATAACAATACTTAAGAATTTCTTATAACTACTGTCTAGGGTGACCCTTCTGTTGTATAATTACCTGAAAACACTTCAGACAACTGCAAAATCTCTTGGGTGACGTGACTTCCTGATGAATCAGATTGTCTTAGCAAAGCAACAGGTTGTCTTTTCTTGGGAGATGTAATATAGTAACCAAAAGACGGCTATAAAAAAAAATAAATATATATATACCCCAGAATACAGCATCAGTAAATTTAATCATTAATAAATAGGTTCAGTGGCCTTGCAAAGAACTTTCAGCCACAGTAGCTCCCTAGTTGATTTTTGGCTCTCATGCCACTGAGAAATAACATATGCCTCCTAACACTGCAACTGCCTAATCCAAATTTGTACACTTCCAATATAAATGTAAAACAAACTAACAACTTATTTATACTAGTTATACAAAAGAAACTCCATATGCTGTCATCACATGCTCTGCCTCTGAATGCACCGGGACAGAACATGCTTACTCTACCAATTCATCAGGACACAACAGAATTACACAAGGATATCTGACTTCTTCCACTGCACACACTATCCTGCCCTTTTTTTTTTTTCTATATGCAACACACATGAGATACTGTCTAACAAGATAAGAGAAGAGACAGGTATCAGATGGATGTAATAAGCATACAGATGTTGGTAAGTTAGGGTCTAGATGACTAGATTTTTTTTACTTTGATTTTTTACTGAAGTTGGGCATTTGCCTCAATAGCACATTGACTATCAACAGCCATTCTGTTCAAATATCCCTGTGTGAGCAGCATTTCATTCAATTCTTGTCCTTTCCTTGTGTTTTAGTGCTAATATCAAGATACATACCCGTTTCACATCACTGCCTCCACCAAGGCAACCAAGAGCTTCAGATCTCTGTCCAAAGAACTCTCCTAAAGACAGACGTAGGTAACTGGCATCTTTATCCAGATCAGATGTTCTTGCCAGAATGCAGCTATTGGCAGATTTCCATGAAGTATCTGCTAATTCAGATGCACTTAGAATGTCTACTTTCCCCACCTGCAGACAAAGACAAATCAGAAGTTGTAATTTGCAAATAAATTAGAGAACTATTCTTTTACATTCAGATAATTAGTTACCTGTACAAGTTTGCGTGCTTTCTCAAATTCTTCCTGGTCTTGTGCAATCATAGCTGCTGCTTCAGCTTAAAACCAAAGAGAACATTTATAAAAAACAGGCATAAGTTATTAAGTGCACTATTTTGCATCTTTAAACTAAATTTTGAGGGACAGCTACTGCAATATTTAATTCTACATCTGAGACAGTGTGAGACACACTAGGAGATATTTCATCCTGTTACGTTGAGAAAAAATCATTACATTTGTTTTACAAGAGTACTCCCTGGATCTTTAGAGCCAAAGTAAAAGAAGCATTTAGCTAACTATCTTAGTGGTTAATAAAGCCTCTTACAGCCTTAACCCCTTAACTTTTCATAGGTTATGCTAACCACACTAGCTAGAAATGACCATCACATGGCTACTTCTGAACAAACTTTTACTACACTTGAAGATTTCATCAATGTGATACCTGTGAATTAGAGAAAAAGGAACAGGCTGGTTTTTACCAGTTCACAAAATACCTGTGCAAAATAACAGGCCAAATAAATCAATACTTCTTTTCAATTCAAATGCCTGTATTGTTTTCACAATTACCATTTACAGAAAAATGAACACTTCAAGTATCTTCAGCAAAACGTTGTGAAAAACTGCTGATCAAGAGAAATTGCTCTACTACCTTATTTTGATGTTAATGTATATAATTAAGCCCATCAAAACTTATAAAATACATGTACACTTGTACACACAGCATCCCTAGTCCTAGAAGGCATGGGGCAAATGGAGGATTAAGTCAAGAATTGCCACAAGCTGTATAGTGAATATAGGTTTTGTCCATAAAATTACTTATGGGAAGCCACAATGTGTACTCTGAGAACAGAATCAAAGTTGGAAAACATCTTTATTAAGCAATACAACCACATTTCCTAAAGGCAACCTAGCACTATCAAAGACACATTGTTATATCCAGTTGAACTCTAGTATCAGTTCTTCCTTAATCCTCTAAGCCAGACAGCTCTCTGAAGACTTCCTGAAGCACCAAACTGTCAAGTGAGCAATCCCGTACTATTCTATGAAAGAATACACCATGTGCAGTTTGCTGACAGACATGTCATAAATCAAACTCCGAAGCATCAAATGTAACATTTCCTTTCTGTCCCTACCAATCAAGCATCACACTTGAGCAATGCAGACAGAGAGGCAAACTTAGCATCCAGAAAACCACTAACCACATTGAATCTTTTAGCACATATCTTCTACCATACAAACAGGTCGAAAACCTATCAGGTGGGGAAAAGAAAAATTCAGCCTTAGAAAAATTTACAACTGTCAAATATTCTAATTTCTTTACAACCCAAGTCTGAGATGCAGGAAAGTGTATGAAATATCCTGACATTTGACAAATAATAGAGAAGCTTTTGCTCCTATGCTTTACTGACATAGTAGATAAGGAAGTTCCAACCAAATGATCATACTTGCTTGTTCTAGCAGAAAACCACTACAATGTTAAAAAAACATAATTTCAACCAATCAGCCCTGTTTGATAACTCATTCAAAATCAACAATTCTAGACAGCAACATATACAGCATTGTCTCTGAAAGAAGAGTCTTAGTGACCACTGACATTTTTAGGATACATTAGTCCATCCATAAGTCAACTTTAGAAACCAGAAGACATTGGCAGAAATACTGTGGCACATGTTACTTGAATCTGTCTAGTAAAACAGATGACCAGATGACATTTTGTTGCTAAGGAATATCCAAGCTTGTATGACTAACATAGACTCTCATGAAGATCAAAGTGTTTGACACTGTCCCGCACGACATACTGGTTTCAAAATTGGCAAGTCATGGATTTGATGGATGGACCACGCAGTGGGTAAGGAGCTGGCCGGATGGCCACACTCAAAGGGTTGGAGTCAATGGCTCAATGTCCAAATGGCAGCCAATAACAAGTGGTGTTCCTCAGGGGTC